>JBBYHO010317657.1:0-24626 GCA_038382025.1 Adansonia gregorii | reverse complement strand
ATTTTTCACCATGAACAAGATTTTTCTCCCAAGTTTTCTTACATTTAACCTTCATAATAGCCTTAGCTTACTTCATAATCATGCAAGAGGTCATTCACCAATATTTTTACATTAAAACATGAGCACGAGAATTGCCGGATAGCTTAAGCTATTAAATCTTTAATAAACTTGGAATAAATAAAATTAATGCTTTAATCATATTTGGGAACCAAATGGCATTTAGTTTGACTATTTTTTAACTTTTATCAACTTAATTCATTTGAAATTCAATAGAGTGCTATTTTGGTTAGAATTAAAAGTCCTTTCTTGCATGAAACTAAGATATGGGCATATTGAGTGGGTGTTTCTCCTTGGGGGGCATGTAGCTAAGTTTGTCAATTTAACTTAACTGAAACCATGCCCCAATAAGATGGTTTCAGTTCCTTTGATCAAAACCTAGGGCTTAGAGAGATTACTTATGAGTAAGCTTGGTGAGTTCTTAAAGAGTGGGTTGAAGTGCACATGGATGGCAAACAATCAACCAAATAAGGTTTTAAACCTCTTTGGGCATATAAAACAAAAAAGAGAATTGGTTCTCAACTAAAAAAAATTTAAAAAGCAAAAAAAAAGAGAAAAAAGGTAAAAAATTAAAAAAAAAAGAAAGAGGGCTTATTGGTAGCCTGATGATCCTAGGCCATGCTTAGAAGATAATTTATGCCAAGGTGTAAAAACCAAGTTATGGCCAAACCTTGAGCTACGATTTTAAAATGCTATCCTTTTTTTTAATGATTTTGATTAAAAGTTTCTTAAAAATCAATTTTCCATGAAGGAAATTTGTTTCCCAATGGTTTTATGTTGATGTTCTTGTTTTCATACAGCTGTCATCACATGTTTTCTCCATATTTTGACCACGGTAGTACTTTTATGTTTTCTATATTTCATGTTGAGTATAATGCATGCATTTTATTGTATCTTCATGTATTACTTTCATGAATTACATGTCCATGTGTTTTCCATGAATACGTTGTGATCATAGCAACATTATTATAAATAGTAGTAACTCTAGGTATGTTCACGTTAGTGTGGTGTTTTGAGAGTAAAAATAATATATTTTACCATTCTTATATGTTTATTGGTGAAATAAAATATTTTATGGGTGCATTTGTGATGTTAGAAACTTTTAAAGACCATTTTGTAATTTTCTTATGTTGTTTCCACGCATATTAGGGAGTTTTGCATCATTTCAAGCATTTTTATGTCATTTACTCATTTTCCATGACTTCGGAATTTTATGTTATTTCATGCACTTTTATGTCATTTTAGTTATTCCCATGACTTAGGGATTTTTATGTCATTTCATGCATTTTAATGGCATTTCACTCATTTTCCATGACTTAGGGAATTTTATGTCATTTCATGCACTTTAATGTCATATTTGTAATTTTCTATGATTTAGGACAATTTATGCATTTTCATGCATTGTGGGTTCATCCTAGTAATTTGTCATGTTTTAGGAATTATTATGTAATTTCATGCATTTTAGTTCATTTAAGTTATTTTCCATGCATTAAGGGACTATGTTGCAATTTTCATACATTCTAGGCCATTTTAATCATTTTTCATGATTTTGGAATTATTATGTAACTTCATGCATTTTAGCAACATTTAAACTTTTCCATGTGTTTAAGGTCCTTTAGGCTATTTCATGCATATTATGGGTCATTTAGCAATGTCCCTGCATTTTAAGGCCATATAGGTTATGTTGATAACTTAAAGGCCATTTAGCATTTTCCATGCATTTTAAGACCATTTAAAATAGTTTGCATAATATGGGGTCATTTTAGAGATTTCTATCACTTTAAGGTTATGTGATAACTTTCATGTCGAAACATGCCCATTAGGGGTATTTAGGTAATACTACCTTAAAATCAAGTCTAGGTAATGTAAGATCCTTCGTGTCAAAACATTTTCATTAAGGTTATTTATGTAATAGTAACTTAAAACTGAGTCTAGGTTTTTGTGCTAACCTTAAAGTTGAAATGTGTCCATTAAGGTTATTTAGGTAATAGTACTTTAAAACCAAGTCTAGAGTCATGTGAACCTTCATGTTGATATGGGTCCATTAGGATCATGTGGGAATCTTTGTGTCGATACATGTCCTTTGGAGTTTTTTAGGTGCTATTATGTTAAAAAACCTAATATGATATTATTAATTATAATATGTGTTTTTAATAAAATCTGAGACAATATCCCTGAGTTGAAATAGTCCATAAGTGTGTTTCCAGTATATGGAAGTTACCTCATTGATTATTTTCAACAAAAGAATACCTTTTTTAAATAAATACATATAAATTTTTTATTTTCTCAATAAATAAAACTCTTGTAATTCTCTAGGCTTTCCAAAGGGGTATAAAAAATATTTTGATTTTCAAAATTGTTGGAGACTTGATTTACTTGGAACCAAAAAAATAATATTAATTTTAAATATTTCAAAATATGTTATTTATAATTAAATACTAAGAATTTAAAATTGACTATATCGAGACTTAGGATAACACATAATTAATGTGGTACCATTTTACGGGCATTATAAACGAGATATATCTCACTCTGCACATAACGGACTCCTGAATCCTTTTCATGTGAATCTCTAGTTAGTACATAGATTTCAAAGTTTGTTTATAAGGGTTTCGTAGCCTTTAAAAGATAACCTTTGGTACGTGACCATCTTTACCAAGCCAAAGTCTTTTGGTTGTTTTCATAATGGTAATTTAGGGTTAAGTTAGATGAGCAATTCAATCCAAAAATTAAGTCATGTTTCAACACAAGAAAATAAAATAAAAAATTTATTCATTTAATTATGACGTGTTGGATTTGCATTTAATATGCTATGACAAAATGTTATTGAAATAGCATGAAATAAGGTCCCAAATGCTTAGCTCGTATGAAGGGATCGATCTTAGGACTGATCCCTCCTTTCACATTTGTTTTCAATTTTCAATGCTAGGGATCGATCCCATAAGGGTAGGAATTGATCCTTTATGAAGTAAACATCAATCCTTGTAAGGTAGGGATTGATCCTTTCAGGTCAAAATATTTAGTTAGCTATAGCCAAAGCATGATATCTTGCCATTCTCTTTTAAAGGATCAATCCTTAAGGTTGACTTGTCCAAATTTGAATATTTTGACCTTTCTTGACCATTAGAGAGCAAGAGATTGGTCTTTCCTTAGAGAGGATCAATCTTTTTAGGTAATTTACCTATTTTTCGACATTAAGCAATTGCAAATCTACCAATTTGACCCCCAAGCACCTAAACTTTTAAAACCTCTTGGAGGTTTTGTGGCTTGAAGAAATGTTTGGAAAAAGGCTTAGACAAAATTAGATATCTATATTAATAACCATATTATGATAAATCAACAGGTTATAGTGATTTTACATTTTTGAGTCATATACTTTTTTCAATATACCATTACACTTGTAAATTGTCGTGTGTATATATATATATATTCCATCATGCTCTACAATAATGTCTCAATACTTTCTTATTAACTCAAAATATAAATTATTTTAACATATTATGAGAAATAGAAAATTAATTAATGCATGTTAGAAACACATCATTGAACTTAGAATATCAAAAGCACCATAAGCACATTATTCATCAACTCAACCAAGACCCATTCCATGTACATGTTCTTTAAATGTCTTAATCCTAAACTCATGGTTAACAAATCCACAATCACAAGATTAGTTCTAATGTGCTTAATAGACATTCTTTGTTTTTGAACTTCTCCTTAACAATAAAATTTTTTAATTCCACACATTTGACAATTCTTGAATATATGTTGTTTTTTGGAGAAAATATGTTACAAAATTATCATAATAAATTTTTAATAGCTTGGTAATGGGGTTGATTACCTTAAGCCTTAAAATAAATTTTGCATCCATAATGCATGGATTATGGATTCAAATTATCGTAATATACCCTCGCGAGAATACACCCAATTAAAAATAATCTTTAGTGAGATTTTGAAAGTGGTATGGGTAAGAAAGAAATGTTTCTAAAATTTGGATTAGGAAATATTTTCAAACAAATGACTCATTTGATTAACATTTAATGGCCACCATGAAGTGGTTGAAAACTTAGAGTCACCACTAATCATTTGGGCTAGGTATGATTGGACACATATGAAAATTGGTACTTTAAGTTATGAAACTCAAGGGTTCGATTTTAAGGTTTACATAAACCAAAGCTTGGTAATTAGGCTTGGGAGTCAATTATGTGTGGCAAAGGATTATAACCTCATCATGCTAAAAAACAATACCATATAGCCATACATTATCTTGGTTTTATTTTTTGGGTTTTGATTTCTCATTATTTTAGTATAATCCCCTTTTATGATTAAATGAAGTCTTTTGAAATTATAAATATGACCATTGTTACAAAATTTAAATTCCATAACCTAACCTAGAAAGGCGGCAAAACGTAGGGTTAAAATAATTTTTGGATTTGATTTGAAAAAGGTGTTTCATATTGAGTACTAAAGCGATATCAACATGAAAAATTCTTTGATATTTTTGAAAAAGGTTAAGTTAAAACCTGAATGCAGCGTTGCTACCAAGAAAAGAAATGTGTCAGTAAAGGATAAAAATTATAATAAATATTGCATAAAAATAAAGCAAAACAAGCATGAAAAAAAGAGGGTCGATTGGAAATGTATCTTGTAGTTGTCGTCGGCTATCGAGAGAGAACCAATAAGCTATTCGAAGAAGCACTTGGATTCATAGGATAATTGAGGCATGACAACTGAGGTTTAGTTTAAAAAAAAAACTTAAGAAAACCTAAGAGAGAGAAAATCAAGATGTTCAAGGAGATTTTGAAAATAGGATTGAAAAATCTAGGTTGGTGAAAAATTTGGTAGTTCTTGAAAAACAAGGTATTTGATGAAAAAGTGGGTTTCGGGTTAAAACTGAGGAATTAAGAGAATGCTTAAATTGTTTATATTTGTAAATGATTGGGCCTTAATATAAGCCTAATCGGATGCATAACATGACTCAAATACTTAGCACTCATCAAGCTTATCCTGAGGCATCTGAATGCTTGTGGCAGAGTACGCATACGATGACTTTTAACTGAGTTAATGGTTAAAAACAAGGACAACTTTGTGTTATTTGACTTCCTGATTTTATTTTGAGTTTATTCGAAATGAGATACCGTTAGAAAGGTAACTCAACGTGATTTAATCTAAAAATATTTAAAAATCCAAGAAAATCAAATTCTAAGGGAAAATAAATTTTGCATTGAAACTTATTTCACAACTAATAGCAAGTGCAAGGGAATACGTATAGCAAACCTTGAAAAATCATCTCAGATTCATTCGAATGTGGTAGGTCACAAACAATACAATGTTAAAAAGGGAATTTCATGTAGTTTCTAGAAAAAAATGTTTTAAATAATAAGAAAAACGTTTATGGGGGTCAAAAATAGTTTCTATTAAAGTTTAACCACTAGTCTCGAGGGTTCTAGATAGTGCACGATCAAAAAATCATAATCTATCATCTGAGCTTTTTTTTGGGCAAACAAGAGCTTTTTAACAAGCTAACTAGATTCTCTATAAGGTATCAAATATTATAAAAATTCAAAAAAATCATTTGGGGCTTGAAAATAATTTGTCAATTTGGATTAAGCTGTTGCCAATAGCTATAACAAAGGAGTTTCCAATTTTTTATTTTCTTAGAGCCAATTTGGAGCTTTAGACATGCGAATGTCATACACTATAGTTCCATCGTAGTGGATTTATAGGTCCATTCTAAGTCCCAGAGTATTGGTAAATAAATGACTCGTTAGCTTGGCCATTTAGTCACAATAATAATAAGGCTCAAAATTAAGCATTTTATCAAATATGTTATAAACTATTTTTTGATTGCTTTAAAAAATATATATTAGCCCTACTTGGCCATGAATTCCAGCATAAATAACTTGATTTAACCGACAATATTGATGGCATTAGGTGATTAAAACCATGGGCTATGATTAGTCCCATGATGTGGGTTAATGTTAGCCTATCTTAGTAATGCTTTCAAAAATCAGCATTGGCACTCATCAAGCAAACATTATATCAAACATGTCATGTATTAAAATAGACTAATAAGGCATCAATCATCAAGGCATAATAAATCTCACATCCAAGGAATTTTTTCACGCATATGGTGACCAAAGTAAAAGCAATGACATAGATAACATATGAACATGCAAAATGAACATATATAAGCATAAATCATTGCATGAAATGAAGCAAAAAGACCAAGTCACAAAATACAAGGTCAATCAAATATATATTGGGTAAAAAGCATGATTTTAGTCACCAAAATACCAAAATAACCAACAAAATCACAATATCAACTCAAGCAATACAAAAAAAATGCATAGGTCATAAGGAGAGGTCATGGTTTAGCATGAATAGTTCACTAAAATAGATCCAAAATGTAGCAACCAAGCTTCGCACTATCTTTCCTCCCTATTTTATCTCGACTAAAGGCTTTTTCTTTTTACTTTTGCAACCCTCGACCATGCTTTCTTTACTTACCAAAAGCCAAAGCTTTACTGCTAGGGCTGTGTATCAATACATTTGAAGAACATATCGATACATAAACCAAAGGTATTGATACATTCAATTGATTTTCAAATTTGGTGATGTGGAGCTTAATTATTAATGCTACTAGGCAAGGTATTAATACTCTTTGTTAAAAATATGCATTTTGCTTACCTTTGGTTTCCCGATCACCTTACCTTAGCTTAGGATGATACATATTAGATCCGTGCTTGGACATTTGGCCTTGATAATGCCTTGGAATGCTTGCATAAAGGCATAGCCAAAATTAAGTGTTCACATTAACCATGCCATAAAATTTGCTTCCATATTGGATAAAGCAAGGATAGATTGCTTAGCTTTTTTCCTTAGTACTGCTCCTTCAACTAATAGAAATAGATAAGCAAAAAGTAGACTTCCAACTATTAGCGATTCGATAAAATTTGAATCTAAATTTCCAATCACTCCCAGGTGGTTAGATTTCCTGTACATGAACATATAAATCTTTGTTCTTTATAGGTAACTTGAAACTTGCTTTGTAGCATTTAAATTACTTTTGTACCTACCCAACATTCCAATCACAAAGCTAACATCATATCTTATGCAAGTTTTTACTTAGGTTGAATTGCCCATAATAGAAGGATACAAAAATAATTCCATTCCTCTATGTTCTACATCAATATTTGGACATTGCATGAGACTAAATTTATCTGCTTTACATATGGGAATAATTCTTGTTGTAGAGTTATCTATATTAAATCTCTCTAAAATTCTTTAGATATATCCTTTTTGACACAATTCAAATGATCCTTTGATCTTTCACAAAATATTTCAATTCCACTCATATAGGATGCCTCTCCCATATCTTTTATTTCAAAATTTTTAAGGAGACAATTATTCGTCTCATGCAATATGATTAAATTATTAGTAACGAGTAAAATGTCATATGTCATGATGTGCCTTTACCCGGCACATGGCACCCTAATCGCTTAAACAGTGATGTACCCGACTTAAAAGTAATTACCTTTGGGTTATCCTTTCATTGGGATCTGAATTAGGCATGGCGAGATGATAGCGAGGGAAAAGACTGTGGGATGAATTGCTCGTCCAAGTGGTCTTGGATAACTACCTCAAAATGGTTGAAGATTGTGAGTCACCATCAATCATTTTAGGCTAGGCATGATTGGATGCCTCTTTAAAATGAGATTCTGAGCAACAAAACTTAAAATATTGATTGTAAGGTCTATGAGTTCCAGAGATTCATCAATTAGATTTAGGATTTGGTTACGTGTAGGGAAGGATTAGCATGCCCATGACGGCTAAAATTGGTACCCACTTCAGTTTTGACTTGTCATTATTTTGATATAATCTCTTTCTTAAGCATGAATTCTATGTTAAAATTGTAAACTAAGGTTTAAAAAAAATTAAAATCTCAAACGCGCTGCAGATATGGTGGGGAATATAAGAATTTTTTATGAAAATTATCTCCATATTTAATTTTGAAAATCGAATATTTTTTGTTAAGTGCTGGAGAATGCCGACATGGAAAATTGCCTCATAATTTTCAAAAAGGTTTGGAAATATGAATGCACAATGGACATCATAAAGTGAAACGTGTTAGTAAGACAAAAAAATATAATAATATCACATAATAATAAACAAATAAAAGCATAAAAAAAGAAAAATAATCATGTATCTCATAATTATCTTTAATTATTAAGGAATAATTAAGACGATAACTTTAAGATGCTTTTGGAATTAGTGGTCACTCAAGGTATAGAAAACAAGGTTTCAATTAAAAGGGCTTGGGTAAGTCCCAAAGAGAGAAATTCAAATTTTTTTAGTGAAAAATGGGGTTAAAGTATCCTTTCGAAAGATGGGGTTAGAATATCCCCAATGGCAAAAGTTTTAGTGATTTTTGAAATTTGAATGAAGTTTGTAAAAGTAAAGTTGAAGTATCCTCTCAGAAGATAGGGTTGGAGTATCCCTGGTGGTAAAGATTTTTAACATTTTTAAAAAATAAAATATTTTTATTAAAAATAGATATTTTGAAATCAAAGCCGCCAATTCGAGAGAATGATAAAATTAATTTTTTTTATTTTGCTTGATCTAAGTCTCGTGGACCCGTTTGTGAATCATGACTCCATGGGAGTTGATCGGATGAATTAATGTCTCCAAAAATAGTTTGGGAAATTAGTTCAATTCTTAACTAAGTTTAAGAATAGGGGATAGTAGGGGAAAGGGTGGGTTTAGTGTGACACTAAGGCATGTGCAAGCGAAAGGTGTTACGAACTTTGAAAAATCATTCTTGAATCGTATGAAACCATTAAATCACAAACAATACTTTTCTAAAAAGAGAATTTCGTGAATTTTTTAAAAAAATTGAAGAAAAATTCAAAAAAAATTATTTGGTGGGCTAAAATGGCCCAAAAAAATGCAAGTAGCTGATTCTAAGGTTTTCAAATGGCAAAAGTTTGAAAAAAATATAACTCCCTCATCTGGGTGGATTAGAAGGCAAACGAGACACCATCGGAAACATAATTTGATGTTCTTTAAGGGAAATTATCTAGAAATTCAATAAAAATGTTTTATGGATTAAAAATGATTTTTAAGTTGTGATTACAATGCGTTTTAAGGCAAATCGGGGACTTTTTTAGGTTTTAAGGTTTCTTAGGACTAGACTCGGGTTGTGGACATCCGAATGTTTGAAATAGAAAAAGTCGGTGATATGGGGTTCAGAAGGTCATTCACACAATTTTAACGTAATTTGGGACAATCAAACAGCCTATTAACTATGTCACTAATAGGGGTATTAGACTTAAGATCAAGGCATAAACACTTTAAAACAAAAAAAAGCTATTTTATTTTGTAAACTAGAATATTTAATCATATTTAACCATGAATCCAAGCATGAAAAGCTTGATTTATCTCTAAGATTGGAGGACCAATTTAGTGGAAACATTAAATCTATGTTAGTCTTCACTGATTGGAGGTAGGATAGACTTAACTTGGGGGTTTTTTGAAAATTAAATTTTTGCTGCAAACATCTCAACAAATATGCTATGAACTAAATGTGATATACATGAAGATGAACATGGATAACACATTTAAACAAACAAAGATGACATTTTGACATGGAAAAGATGATAAAAATGCAAGGAAATGATAAATAATATGCATGGAAATGCTAGCTTCATGAATGACATCAAGAATCATGCCATGAAAGTTGATATGAAAATGTTTAATCAAAGAAAAGGTTGATGGAATTTTCAAGTTCATGTTTTTTATCCCATAAAACAGACTAAAATATAGGGAAATGCATGCATATGGTAAAAAATGTTAGGATGAACATTCAAGCATAAGTTGAGCATGTGGAAATGAACAGAACATTAGAAGAAATGCATAAATAATAGCTATTTTGATGGAAAAAATAAAGCATGGTATGTTTGGTTATAGAAGCAACATCAAAGCACTGAAAAAATCATCAAAATCTTAGGATTACCACACCTAAAGCCAAAATAATGCATAAAGGCCCTAAAATTGTCATGGTAATATCAAAAGGTCACTATCATGATTAAAAACATGAAAAACAAAAAATAAACAGAGCAATGTGAAGAAAATATACCAAAATCCTTGAACTTCAGCCTTTTCTTTAAGCAGCACCTATAAGCTTACTTTTTTTCTTTCTCTTTGCTATTAGCTAGAAATGATTGAAAAGAGGAGCTTCTTAGTTATGGTATTAATGGAAGGGAATTTAAAGGGTGAAGGTGAAGAAAAAGAACAGTTTTTGGCGGTAGTTTTCTAGAGCTAAAGAATGGGAGTGTTTTTAGTTTTTTAGGGCTATCATTGTAGAGAGAATGTGTAAAAGTAAGAGTAAAGGTATACTATCCATCCCATCTCAGTTGAGCCAAAATTGGCCTTATATAGCCATGTGAATAGGAAGGCAAAATACAAAAAGGAAGGGCATTTGGAGTTTTGGTGTATGTACCTTAATGTAGACAAGGTATTATACTCAGCTGTCCATTAAATCCATTGGCTCGCTAAAAAAAACAATGGATCAAAGCCACTTTATGTAGCTGAGCAATAAGAAAAATCAATATTGCCCTCCAGCGAATTACATTATGTCATGAAAATATCCCTTGTCATGGCTATTTGGGCTTTAAAAACTATAATTGATCCAAACACAACTCCAATGCTAAGGCCTGGTATGAATTTGGATGATTTTTGGTGTTAAAAACATGGTCCAATTTGGATTTTAATGGCATGGATAAAGAGATGAAAACAACACAAGCTAGGTAGTTTTGCATTGAAGTATCGATACAAGGCTTCTTATATCGATACGAAGAGCAAATTTTTGCTCCAGGTATTGATAGAATGAAGTTGGTATCAATGCTAACCCCTTTTGTATCGATACTAGTGTAGACACTTAATTTCATCTAGGCCTATTTTCTAATAGTTCTAAATACATGAGAACGAGAATCTAGTGCCTATCCTAATAGAGAATAACCTCTTCTAGGTAGACTCGGCATTTTTAAAACTTTTTTAGTCATGCCTAAGTGGCTGCATGTGCACATGATGGAAAAGATGTAGTTTCAAGGGCTATAGCAAATAAATCTTGGATAAAAAAGACAAATATTCAAGAGAAAAATTAGTTTTTAAATATTTTTCTTGTTAAATTTCAAAAATTATATTTGCAGATGATATCACGATCAAATTTTTCATCTTAAAAATTTTTTCAGTTTTTTTCATGAATTTTGGGGAGTCGACTATCATACATTTATATTTATACATGTGTAGTATTTAAGCTAATACTCAACCCGAAAAATAAAAAATATTCAAGAAAAAATTTTATTAGCATTTTATACCACAAGGTGTGAAATTGTCAATTTTATTCAATAATTTTAAAATTTTAACAGTACTATGAAAATCGCACTTGCAAAAATTATTTGTACAAAGTTATTTTGAATTTCAAGTTTTCATCTTTATTATTTTTATAAATTAACAATTTTGACTAATGTGTTGAATTAAATTCATTTTTATAAAATTTGAACATATTTTTACAATTTTCTTGTTTCCAAAATACAAAATTTCTTACTTTGTAAATTTTTTCGGTAGAATTTTTTTTTAATTTTAAATTTTTAAAATTCTTTAAATATTTTCATTAAATTATTAATTCATTTTTTGAAACTCTAATTTGTTTTCTGAGTTTTTCATTTTTTCATGTATAGATTTTTTAAAAGGTTTTTCTCGTAAACTTTTATAAGTTTGAAATTTTTAGTTGCTTTTTTCTCGTAAAATTTTACGATTATTTATAAAAGTTCTTTTTAAGAATTCAACACTTAGGTTTTTCTTATTTTCACTTATTTTATCCACTTTTATTTTAATTCATGCATGAATATCCAAATAGCATGTCACACATGAAATTTTCCACTATCATTTATGAAAACTAAATTTTGGATGTATGAGATTTTAGAATACTTAATAATTTTTTTTAATCTTGATTCTTCTAAAATTTTTCTAGATATTTCATCCAAATTTTTTTCAAATTGGATTATAATAATTTCTTCAATTCAATTTTTCTTTGGGGTCTCCTAATTAGAATTTTATATGATTAAATTCTTAATTGAATTTCCTTATCTAAGTTTTAATTCAATTTTCATTCTTTACACTTTAATTCTTTTGATCAAATTCTCTCATTTGAATTTTATTTGGGATTCCATGAGTAGATTTTTTTCATTACCTTTTTTCTAAATTATGTTTTGTAATTAGAGTTTTCTTTTTTTTTCTCCAAAAAATTTCATTTAATTTTTTTTAGAATTGCCATAAAAATATTTTAATTTTATTGCCACTCACTTTAATTATGTGAATTTTGAAATTTAAATGTAGAATTTTCGAACTTAAATTTTGGAATAAAAGTTCTTCTAATTAGGCATCATGTAGTGATTCTCTATCTAAGAAAAATCCATTTGGCATATCCAACCTTTTTTAACCAGTCAAAATTAAGGTGGAATTTTCCAACACATTATCAACCATTAGATCAATTTTTGACTAGTCAAATATGTTGGTGGCTATTGGATCAAGTTGTATTTATTTTGAACTAATAAAATATATATGTGCATGTGGCAATTTTATTCAATTTTTTGAGTTGTCAATTTTTCTCCAACCAATCAAAATTAAGGTTAAATTTGTCTACACATTCCTAACCATTGCATTGATTTTTGATACCCAAATTAATTTGGCACCATTGATAAAATTTTATCTTTTATATGTAGAGATTTTTTATCCAAAATAAAATTTAAACTATATAAAATTCAAATTTGTCAATGAAGGGGGGATAAGGTTGGTGAGTTTTATGACACCAAGCACGGGAGATATTACATGAATTGATTAAATCTCACCAAATAAGAAAAAGATTAATCAAAAGAAAAATTAAAAATACAAAAAAAAAAGAAATCAAATTCAGCCAAGGGATTTCACACCCCCTTGGCCAAATTCTTCCTTCGATAAATAGGGTGAAGATATTTCCTTTAGCTTTCTTAGATATTTTCAAAAAAATTTACAATAAAAATTCCTTGAAAATTTCTATTTTTGAGTTTTAAATGTTGAGATTAAGAGCTTTTATTCGAAAAAATGTATATTTTTTTCTACAATCATTTCCATTTCACCATTTTAATTGCATCTTCGATGTCTTTAGAAGGTAGCTTCATGATCATTATTTATTAAGGTGATTAAGCTTAAGCCATACCATGATTTATGATTTAAAGGCTGAGCTTGGAGCCATGGCCTCAAATTGCATTAAAACCATTTGTTCTTCAAAGTTTAAATACTTTAAAACATGTTCGTATGTGGTGAAATAAATTTTAATATTGACAGATTGCATGGATCATGCATGATTGTAATTTGCTTTTTTCATTTTTATTTTACATCTAGTTTGTTATTTCTCTTATATATTAATACTGTGAGAATTTTTGTTGTGCATTGAGCTTGGAAGTGATCCAGAATGACGTTGACAAGCATTTAGGTCTAGTATCATGAAAAGCTAAATCCTTTTGGGTTGTTTTGTGAATAACCAAAATTTTTGGGTTAAAATGCAATTTTCCCTTTAATTTTTAGGCTATTTAAGGCTGTTTTAGTTCATGGTAGCACTTACAAGGGCTGTTTCATAATTTTTTTCAATTTTCAACCCTATTTAGGGGTGTTTCTTAGATTGTTTAGAACTTATAGGGTTAAACACATAATTTTCATTTTTAGGCCATTTAAAGGTATTTCTTGGCTTGGTCAAACCTTTAAGGATCATTTTATAATTTTTTTCAACATATTCTAAAATCATTTAAAGGTATTTAATGCCTAAGTTAATAGGTAGCGGCTAGGAAATAGAAATTTTTAATTTCTTGGCATTTGGAGGTAATTAATAATTTTGGAAAATTTTAGGGATTGAGTTTTAAATTTTCAAAATCTTTTTTTAAGGCTATGGGTGCTTGGTCAAATGGTGCTAGGATCATTAGATTAATTTCCCATGTTTTTCTATAAGTTTCGGTGTTGATTTTGCATTTTAATCCATTTAGGGACTAATTTTAGAAACTAGAAAAGTTTAGAGACCATTTAGTAAAGTCTTGCATTTTAAGTCATTTCAACATAATTGCCTCTTTAGGATATTCTAGGATGCCTTAGGAATATTTCTAGAATTTTAGTCTATTTTAAGGTCAAAGTGTAATTTTGTAAACTTTAAGGGCCTATCAGTAAATTTTGTTATTTAGGCCATATTTGTCTCATAAGTTGCTTGTTTAGGGCATGACCATCATTCCATGATATTTTCGATCCTTTAGGTACTGAGATACCTTTATGTTAAAGTTATGCCTTAGGGACATTATAGCAATTTACCTTATAACCTAGTCTTTAGGGTCATTAGGATGCTTTTACGTCTAAGGTGCACTTTAGAGATAGGTTGATCATTTCATGAGATCTTCAAGTCTTTTAGGGTATCGGGATACTTTCATGTCAAAGGTATACCTTACCAACATTTTAGTAATTTACCTTAGAACTAAGTCCTTTAAAGTCACCAAGATACTTTTGTGTCGAAGGTGTACTTTAGGGATATGTTGGTCTTTTAATGATATCTTCGAGTTATTTAGGGTACTAAGATAATCTCATATCGAAGGTATACCTTAGGGACATTTTAGTAATTTATCTTAAAACCAAGTCTTTTAAGGTCATCGAGATGCTTTTATGATGAATGTACGCTTTAGGGGAATGTTGGTCTTCTCGACCAAGTTTGGGTCTTAGGATAATTTTTTAATTAATATTGTTAATAAAATTGGAATTTTTAAAAAATTAAGCTAATGTATCTAAGTTAAAATAATATGTGAAATTTCTCTCAGAATATGAGAGGGGTTTTATGAATTATTTTAATATGAGATATCCTTTTCAAAAAGAAAGTCGAGATTATTCAATTTTCATAAAACAAAACCTTTTATACTCTTCTGTCTCTCCAGTGGGATACAAAAGATATTTTTATTTTTAAAAATCTTTTGTATTCCTATGGCTCTCTATTGGGATATGAAAGAGGAATAAAAACTTTCTTATTCTTCTGGTCTTCTAGTAGGGTGCGAAAAAACTTTTGATTTTCAAAAATATTAAAAACCTAATTTTTTTCATACGAAGTAATAAATTTAGAATATTATTTTAATACAAAGGAATTATAATTAAATATTTGATATTGGAATTGAATAAAAATAAAAATTTAAGTTAACATGTAATTAATAAGGTGCTAATATTTAGGCATTGTGAGAGGGATCAATCATTACTCATGACTTGTTATGATTATAACCGACTCTAAGACCTTTTCATGCAATCTTCGGTATTATTGCATATCTCGAAATTTATTTTTGGGTTTTGTAACCCTTGAAATACTAATTCCGATAGGTGACCAATCTCACTTGGCTAAGAGAGGTTGGTGGCAACTCCAAGATAAATGGTCATTTTGTAATGACTATTTAGGGTTAAGTAGAGTGAATGATTCATCTCAACATCTTGTCCCCAGATTGAAAAATAATAAGAAAACAATAATAATGATATGGCCCCTATAAATAAGAATAATAATATATAGATATATAGGAAAGAGGGGCACACTTGCCATTTTAAGTCAGGCTAACTAGATTCGTATCCTGACAACATTGTGACAACTAGGTAGACAAAAATGGATTTTAAGCTACCTTGAAGCCTGGTATAGATATAACAGGCTTGTATATCAATACATAACCATGTTGTGTCGATACAGCATACAAAAATTTGAATGTTTGGTGATGTGAAAGCCTTATATTGATACTTACTCATGCAAATGTGGATTTTACACACCTTTAGCCTCTCGAACACCTTATCTTATCTAGGAATTATGAAAGACTAACTCATACTTACTCAAATAACCTTGATGAGACCTTGAATAGTGACTTTTGATGCCTTTTTTTACATTTTTTAAAGCGATCCCTAGGCATTTCAAACATTCCCAAAAACCATGGGTCTATATCATCCTTTTATTATATTACCTTTCAGTTAAATCCCAAGATGCTAGAAATTAGCCTAAACAAAATAGGGTGTCTATATCATCAACACATAAAACTAAGAAGATAAACTTGCTCCCACTGATCTTTTGGCATATACGCTAGTAAACAGTACTTTCCATAAATAGGAAAGCCATTATACTATTATTGAACTTGGTATACTATTATTGGCAAGCTTGTTTAAATTCATTTATTGACTTAAGAGCTATACACCATATGATCTTTTCCTTTTACTAAGAAACCTTCAGGTTAATCTATATGAACTTTTTTCCTGAGTTCTCCATTAAGAAAGGCTATTTTCACATCCATTTGATGTAACTCTAAATCATAATAAGCTACCAGTGGAATAAGAATTCTTAGTAAGTTTTTCTTTGATACTGGTGAAAATGTTCTGGGTATAGTTGTAATCAAGTCAAGTCGAGCCCAAATAGTAAAATGCTTGAGCTTTGAGCTCTCTTCAAAACTTATGGCTTGAAACTTGGCTTAAGTTCAATTAAATATTATTTTCTAAGCTCAAGTTTGACTCGAGATAAAATCCAACTATTTAAGCTCAACTTAGTAGGCTCACTTACTTAATTTACATACTCGAACTCAAGTTCATTTTATTTATAATTTTTATATTTTAATAATGTTTTTTTTCAAGATTATATAATGACAAATAAATAATATATTTTCAAAAATATGAGAACATAGATCTAAACAATCAATTTCAACTTTAAAATAATTGCAGATTCAATATTCCTAATGGTACATGAAAAAGATTATGAGAATGCTTAAGTGCCTATTTATCTTCCATCCAAGCAACATTATACAAGTCTCTAAGCAAGTTTTAGACTCTAGAAAGGACCTGGATACTCTCCAAGATAATAGGCTATTGGTGAAAGATAAAAAAAGGTGGGCTTGAGAGCTATAAGAAATTAAGCAAATGCGTGAAGCTAAAACCTATGGTTATTGTAGTATCTACGATGGGAGTGGTTGAGTAGAAGGAAAGGTAAGTAAGATTGTAAGAGAGAGAAAGAAAGGCGTGGCTAAGGGGAAGAGAATAAAAAAATTTTGATTTTTTAAATATATATCAAAGGTAAA
Source organism: Adansonia gregorii (assembly GCA_038382025.1). Classification (NCBI taxonomy): domain Eukaryota; kingdom Viridiplantae; phylum Streptophyta; class Magnoliopsida; order Malvales; family Malvaceae; genus Adansonia; species Adansonia gregorii. The sequence goes on along the minus strand of JBBYHO010317657.1, from coordinate 7,416 downwards.
GTAACAAATTATTTTTAAAATATTATAAGTATATAATAAATAAAAAAGCTTGACTTCGCTTACGATTTACTCGAATCGGGTATTAAGATACTTGAACTCGACTTGCTTAACCATTTAATTGTCCAAGCTTGAACTTTACTCAATAATGATTAAATTAAATTTGAGTTTTTTGGAGTCAAACTTGCAAGTATAGGTGTTTCATTCACACCCTTATTTTTGGTATAAACTAAGTCTTGTTTAATGCCATTAAATATTTCCACTTTAGTTGCACTTGGTCTTAACGATCCTTCTATATCGGACTCATTTATATCATTTTGGCAATTCAATAAGATTCCAAGCCTTGTTTGTTCCATAGATTTTAACTTATCATTCATGGCATTTAAGTATTTTTCAAGCTCATTATTTTCTTGCTTACGAAAAAAAAGACAATGAAAGGAGACCTGGGCTCATGTTTATCAAAATAAACATAAAATACTTAATTTAAATTAAACATATGCAGTGGAATTGAACAAAGGAATACCTGAATTTTCTTGGGATCTTAGGTAAAGATGTTTTGGCTGTTTAAAACACAGATCTAATAGAGACTTTACCTATTTAGAGACTTGTAACTCTAAGTGTGCGATTCTTGCATGATCGTTGCAATGGCTTGGTTACTTCGATCTCTCTCTAAGGCCACAAATAGCACAAGTATCCTTTCTTTAACAATAATCCACACAGATCTTTGTTAGAGCTGTCAGAAGGTTCGGTGGTTCTCTAGTGCTAGCCAAAATGTTTCAAAAGCCTTAACCAAAAGGCAGATTCAACTATTTTCAATCTTACACGATTAAAAATAGTTCTAAAAAACTATAGGAAAGTGCATAAATGTGAGATAGAGGTGTAGAGAGACCGTAAAGATATAGCAAAGACAGTATTTTACCTTTTATAGGTGGTGGCTACTCTTTCTCATGCTCGAAAACATTTTTTCTCACTTTTTCTAGATCAAGAACGATTCTAGATCATTAAACATGAAAGTGGTGCTTAAATCTTTAGGGAAAGCTAGGGTTTGTGAAAACTTAGCTTTAAGATTTAAAGGGAATAGCACTTACAGTTTCTAATAGCCAAAAAGTATATAGCTATCTAAAAATTCTTATAGATATATACATATATATATATTTATACAACTAGAATTAGGTTGGGCTTAACTAATGGGTCAACCAAGCCAAATACTATCAAACCCAATGAGCGGTGCCAGCTTTATTGTTTCTGTAGGGATCTAAGTAAAACTCTTTTGGGTCAATCTTACATATAAGAACATTCAATTCTCAATTAAATTTTTCACTAAGTAAAACAATTTTCTTTCTTGTAAATATTATTAAATAATTATCAAATAATTACTTAATTTACCAGAAATAATTATCTAACTCAAAACCAAGATATCCATATTAACATGCCTATTATTAAACATGACCTTAATAAGGCATTCGTATCTTTACTACCGCATTAAGACATCTTTTATTAAATTTCACAAGTCTAATTTACATCTTTAATAATACTTAATTGAACTAATTAAATTAAGTCATTCTCATTGTACCTTTTATTTACTTAAGTCATAGTTAGTTAAATCCTGGATTTAATCTAATAGATCATTTTATTGTGTGTGACCCATTAGATTTTCAACATTTTGGCAATGAATATAATAAATCTTATTATTATATTCATAGATCAAGAGCGAGACCTAGCAACCATCATGACCACCTAAATGTTGAAGAGTTAATATGACCTCAGAGAAACCTTTCAGTAACCAGTTTTACAGTGTAATTCAATCTTTTCACTAATTATCTCGGAAAAACCATGAGCATGGTGTATTGTCTAATTATATATCAATACATATTAGTTCCTGCAGCTTACACCTTATGAATTTAGAGAAACAATTTCTCCAAAATTCATCATGCGTTAGCCAGCGACTTTATCAAGTTAACCAAAGTCAAGAATAAATGAGATATGTCTCTAATGTCATTTGAAGTAGTGAATCCTCTCTGGATCACTTATCCACTTTTTTATGCTTCATACATACCTAAAACCACCTTACCATAGGCATCCATCTATTATTGAGTCATTCAGGATGGAATCAAAGCATGACACTATCCACACAAGATGACCTAGTATCATAAGTCAAAGGACTAGTTATATGATTGGCATATAAGAATAATTCCATAGACTCTTGAATTACAATACCAAATAGAGTTCTCACATACCATGTTCTATGAACTTGTTTCCACAAAACAAACACCTACATGCCATCTTAAGCATCTTATATACTTTAACCTATGAGATCAGTTGCTTACTTCACATGTAAAAAGGAATAACATGCGCTAATCTTTGAGCATTGCCAATGCTCCATCTCGGTAATACAATGACTAGGAACTATTTTAGGAACATGGCTTTGATTCATAAAGATGCCATAATTGTAACTCATTACAATTCCTTTGCAAGGCCAATGGTGTTTCATAGGCTTCACCCAATTAGTAGTTCATGATTATCAGTTATTCTACTAACATTAAGGAAAATCTTATGTTACTAAACCAAGTGATTGGTTTGCATTATTAATTGTTATATGCCTCATCCAAGCTGATTGGCTCTAGGGGATATATTAACAACCAAATCTTTATTGATTCTAATATTAAAATCCAACTCTTGCAAATAAGGTATGTAATCATTTAGAATAGTTGATTTTCTTTCTTTTGAAATTTTCTTAATGGCTTTTTTTGTGGTTCATTTACATAAAATCCATGTAGGTTAATTTCTTCCTACAGAGTATCATCATGTAATTATTGTTCATCATTTTGAAAACGTTATTCAATAGCTGGAACAATAATAAAAATTGGGTATTTACTAGGAAATATCAATCTTAATTTCTTGTACATCCAAAATTAGTCATTCACTCCCCCCACCAACTTTACCATTTTCAAGGAATCTAGCATTACTAGTTTCAAATATTATTGGATTATGGTTTGGACAATAAAATCTAAATCCTTAGGATTTCTTAAGGTAACCAATAAAGTAATCACTAATCATTTGAAAATCTAATTTCTTTTCATGTGAATTATAAATTCTCACTTTTACTTGACTCCCTATACGTGTATGTGTCTTAAACTAGGTTGTTTTCCAATTCGTAGTTCACAAAGGGTTTTTGGGAGTGCCATACTAAGAACACTGTTTAAAGACATAGCGGTCTAAAGACCATACATCCACAAGGATTTAGGTAATGAAGAGTTACTTATAATACCCCTAGCCATATCTATCAATATTCGGTTACACCTTTTTGCCACACCATTTTGTTGAGGTGTGCTTGGCATAGTGTATTAAGCACATATGTTACTTCATTTTTTTTTAGAAACTCTGCAAATGGACTTGGATATTTTCCTAAAGCATTATGTTTCCTATAATATTCACCATCTCTATTAGATCTTATGATTTTCACTTTTCACGTCTAATTGTTTTTTAACCTCATTTAGATATACTTCAAGAGCATTTACGACTTTAAATTTTCCATTAAGCAAGTAGACATATTCATAATGTGAAAAACCATCGAGAAAAGGATAAAATGCTAAAAGGTTTACATATATTGATGTATATCACTTCAAGAAGCTATGTACTTTGTGTGGCATCTTTGTTATTTTGTTTGGTTTACTTTCCTTTAATGCAATCTACAGATATGTCAAAATCAATAAAATTTAGATTTAGCAACATCTCAATCTTTACTAATCTTTTTAACCTTTCTTTGAATATATGACGCAAACATCTATGCCACAAATAAGTAGAACTTTCATTTAGCATGTTATATTTACTTCCAACACTGGTATGAATAATAAGTAAGGATTCAAAAAATCATGAACAAGTTTCAATTTGTATAAACCATCAATAAGAATAACATAACCAATAGAATTAGTTTTCTTAAACAAACTAAAACAACCACATCCAAATTTAACATCAAACCTGGATATAACAAGTTTTGAAAGGGAAACTAAATTCCTAGTAAACATTGATAGTATATAGGCAGTCTGTAATAAGTCTAAATGATAACAAGAGTTTAAGAGTAAACAATAAATCCTTATGCCTTCAACCAAATCTTTCTTGCAATTCCTAATGAATAAAAAATCTTTAGTTAGGTTTATGGTTTGGATCTTAAGGAATCATTTCATTATGCTGGACATATAAGTGATAGCACTAGAATTAAGCCACCAAGTCTAGCAAGGAATTCTAATTAAGTTTGATTTTGAAACATACAAAAGATTTAAGGTTACCTTTCTTTTCAAACCAAGCCTTACATGTTAAGCAATCTTTTTGATAATACCTTACTTTCTTACAAAAGTTGTACTTATCTATCATTTTTCATTTTTATCAGCTTGAGAATCCTAATTAATTTTTTTTTAATTTGTTGGTCTGGACCTTAAGTTTGATTGATGAGGTTAATGGAATAACTTTCTTGATTTTTTCAATCTTGTTTCCTCTTAAACTAGCATGCTAGCCAATTCACTAGTATTTCATTGATCTTTAATAGTGTTATAATTAATTTGACAATGCATGTATTTAAAAGGCAATGAGTTTAGAATAAATTGTATTTTAAATGAGTCATCCACTATAATCGATCCCTAAAGATTTTATCCTTGCTGCAATATTTGTCATCTCAATAATGTGCTCTTGCATGCCTCTTGACCAATCAAACTTAATGATAGCGAGTTATGCCATTGGAGTGCTATAAGTGACTTGTTTGCAAAATGAAAATGTTTTTTGACAAACCCTAAGGTGTTCCCTTGCATTTTTTATTTATGGAATAATGGTCTTAATGTTCTTGGTAATAGTCATTTATAGAAACATAAGGCTCCATCTATTAGATTGTTCCTATGCTTTACAGTGTAACTTCTTGTTCGTATTGTTCAAATTTGTAACAGCAACAAATTTATCTCAAAATAGTGTTAAGATCTAACACACCTAAGTGAAACTTGACTTGTTTGTAGCAATAAGAGAAGATTAAATCATTAAATATGGCAACTGTTGAAGCATGCAAATGAAATGAAATAACTACAACATAATACATAATGATAAAAAAAATATTTACTTCATTGATTCAGAAATAACAATCAAGCATTATATAGTTCTCATTTAGGTAGATATTATGATATAATGTCAATAAACATTAATCAAATGCCAATATCAACATTTATTAGGCAATTAAAATTCAAATCAAACATTTATGCTATCTCTATATATATAAATATATTTGATCAAAATCTTAATTTACCAAATCATGCTCATTATTCATATAAAAATAGATTTACCTTAAGAAAAATCTAGAACCCTATGACTAGTAAGCATTCATCTGTCTACTTAATTTTTACTAATAGGCTTTTCGTTAATAGCTAGTAGGATATTATCTCACAGATAGTGCCTCGTGGATTACAACTCACAAATATTATCTTGCAGATAATAACTCACGAAACAATGCCTTGTAGATAATAGCCAATACTAGAGTAATGTTCGTTACTAGTGTTGGTATGCTACTACAAATACAACATAACTTTTTATTTGTTTTTCTTTATTTGTTCCATTTTTCCTTTTTCTTTTTCTATGATTTCTACAAATGGCAGATCATGCTATGTTGCTTTCCATTTCTTGTTTTGAATGCCTTAAAAATAATAATAAAAGGGAAACAAAATAATGGTTCAACTCACTTATACTTTAATATTGCTACATCTCTTTATTTATTTATTTATTCATTCTTGGTTTTTTATTTCTTTAATTATCAACTACTTCATTTATGGTTTCTATTTCAATTACATTTTTATTGGCGTGATTATGTCATATTATTTCTTTTATATATTTTTATTCTAAATACATTTGTATGCAATAATAAAAATAATTTTATTATTTTCTTTCATGATTCTTTCATTAGGTTTTGTGTGTAAGCAACAAGTGTAAAGTGTAATAGAGAACAATTATATTTACACCAAAGCTTTATTTTATTAAATGCTTCTCATATTATGTTGGTCTTAAATTAAATTATTTATTTATTATTATTACTATTATTTTTAATGCATGGGAATCTCTTTTGTTAAAAAAGTTCTCATGTAAAGGGCAAAATGTAGATGTCTATTTTCGGTTAATAACATATGATACAAGCAATTTGACTAGTTCATGGTATCGTTACAATGATCATTGTATCGATACAATGTTTTGTGTATCGATACACTCAAGGTTTTTGGACCAAATGTATCAATATATTCTGCAATCTATCAATACATGCAGGCCATTTTCCATGGTCTGAGAATTTTTTTACTCATCCACCATTGATCCAAAACTTGATTTTAACTCATTTCTTTGCATAAGAAAAGATTAAAACCCATATCAAACTACGAATTTGGACTTTTGAATTAATCAAAACAATTTTAAAGTCTAAATTAGATCAAAAATATTAATGTCACATGATCACCCTACTCCTCCCTAGTTTGTTAACCAAGGTCACCATCAGCCACCCTATTTGCTGGAAAATCATTTTAGCATTTAAAGTAGCCACCCTATGTCCATCACATTAGTAGCACGTTGCTCCCTACAACCACTCTATAGCCATCAAGCTGACATCACTTTTTTCCCCTTGAGAAATGACCAAAAACACCTTTAATTTGGCTCCAAAATGCTGGCATAAATAGACCACTTACATCTCAGCTGAGGAGGGAGAGATTCTAGTTTATTTTCAGCTTCCAAAACCCATTCACACATCAAGAAAACTAAATCCTGCAGCTCAGCACCCAAAAATAGCCCTAGAACACTCACCCTCAACCACTACACAACCTAAAAATCACCCTCGTCCATCCCATAACCAAATCCTCATTGTTTCTCTCTTTTTATGTCTTAATAATAACAAGGAAAAAAAGGAAAATTCAAACCATCTTTGCTGCTCCAACAATTTGGCAAAAAATGAAAGTTTTATCACTTTCATTTTCTGTTTTTCAGCATCTTCATTATTTTAGTGAGCTCCCCATGTTTCCATCACCCTCTTAGGATCCTCATGCACTATTGTGGCTTTTGGTTGTGGTAATTTAGGATTTGGATGCCTTAATACCCCTTTGATGTGCAAAATGCCTCATTTTATCTTTATTATTTTGATAACTCTTGGTCATGCATTTTATGCCATATCCATGCATCTTGTTATGATTAATCCATGTATCAATCCTGAGCCTAACATATTTCAAGCATATTTATATATAAGCTTGCGTCTTGTCATGAATCATTGTTGTTTTTAGCATCTATAACATTTTCTTGTCAAAGTGCATAACACTTTCTTTGTCCAGACCATTGGTAAAGTTAGCATCCCCATTCATTTTATGTGCCATCCCCTTATATATTCATTGTCTTCTCCTTGTCTAAATGCATGTTTGA
>JBBYHO010317546.1:7576-24526 GCA_038382025.1 Adansonia gregorii | reverse complement strand
TTTTTAAAACGAATATATCAAGCATATTTCACTATTCTATATTTTCGAAAAACAGCTTTTGTTTTCAGTCACCAAACATATTTTCTAAAACTAAAATAAATAAAACTATTTTCTAAAAACAAAAAAAAAAAAAATTGAATAGTGAATTTAGTTTGAGTTAATTTGGCTAGACTAGAAGATTAAAAAAAGAAGAAAATTTTTAGTTTTATATTGAAAAGTTTAGAGTAAACTCCTTCTAAACCCTCTTCGACATGCCACCTAATTAATTTATTTTTGAAATTAGCATCCTATGTATAAGTTACCATTAATTTTATTAATAGATGATAAAATTTCCAAAGTATCCTTCAATATAAGCAAATGAGATACAGATTAGTTAGTTATTTTTATTGAGGTGAAATTAACAATTTCAATCTCTGGAAACAGAACTCAAAACTGTGCAGTGACTATAAAGAAAAAAAAATTATAAGATGTTATCTAACAAATAAAATAGTAACGGTCATCAACAAATAGCGGTTACAACACGATGTTGCAATTGTTATTTTGTAATTTTGACTTTTTTGTTATTGATACAATAATTGAATGTGAATTGTCAGCTGTTTAAAACATTTAAATTCATGATCATGAATTACGCATATATGATTTCAACTTAAAACTTACAAATTGTTTTTTGGCTTTTATAAATAAAAGAACGTATAATGTCACAAACTATTTTAAAAATCATTAAAAAAGTCCAAAAAACCAATCCCATGGAAAATTAGAAACATCCTCAGATTGATTGAAACTAGCAGAGGTAGCCTTTTAAATTAGGATAAAATCTAGACACCCAGGTAAGCCAATGATGCTTCTGATAGCGTTGCAAAATCTGGTGTTCATAGGATTTATGGCTTGATCATTTTATACAATTAAGTAGTGTTGGGCTTTGTTTCGTCTTCATTTGTAAGCTGTGATTTCTTTATAGCTCATTAATTAAATTAGTGCTTTTCAAAAAAAATCAGTGAAGAAGAATTTTTATGATTATAGTTATAATTACTATGTTTTCTAGTAAGTTATACAAAAAAAAAAATTGACAATCATAATAACAACAATGATAGTGACAGTATCAATTGCGTCCGTAATCATAATAAATGCAATGGACCAAAGATGTTTTCGTGGCCTCAATTGAATGAAAACTCAAGTTACTTCTTAATTACTTTAAGCTAGTTAACTGTTGGCTTAACCAAGTTGATGCAACTATAGTAACACAATAAATGGTGGATTTTTTTCATGCAGAGAGAGTCAACCATTTTGGGCTTGCTGGTAATGCAAATAACTCTTTGTAGCATTCTCAACAATGTGATATTCTATTTGCATCGCCATCAAAGGCTTTGCCTAAGACACACCCACAGTGTGATTTTCCTTTTAAATATTATTATGATCATGTTCAATGTTTATGGACGATGAATGTATAAGAGTGTATAAGTTCAACTAAAAATTCAAATTATTTATTTAAATTTGAGAAAATAAGACATAATTCCAAAAAAAAAAAAAGCAAATCAACATAAAACTGGACAACACATGAACTTGCAAAGAGTTGACCCATCTCAAATATATGTACTTATTAATCTGCAATTAGAAAACATCAATTAGTTACAAAAAAACCACATTGAGATTACATTTGTAATCCACTTTTATTGGTACTTTTGCTAATTGCTTTTTCTTTTCGAAAGTAAGAAAAAAGTGCATTTGAATATAAAAGCTAATAAAATCTTTCGAATGATCATATACAAAATAAGTTTTTTTGACATAAAAAAGCATGGTTCAAATTTTGTAACTAATTATACTATAATTGGTGTGACATTGTAATTATTTTCCATTTAAAATCAATGAATATATATATTTTTATGAATTGGTTTTGTTTTATAACAATTTTTTAAAGTTAAAAGTAAATTGCAATTAACAACTCTCATAACATGTCAAATATGAATTTGGTCGCTAAACATAAAATGTAGGACTTGCCAATAATCTTTTTTAAAAATATTATTAGGTCACCTACGTGGATCTATTCTTTTTAAGGTTATCCTAAGCTTGAATAAGACATCCTAAAGGAATAAGATTTGGTCTACGTTTAGAACTAGATTTGGATGTTCGATTACATTTACAGAAGGATCGACACCTCCATAATGCCTATCACAAAGACAGCACCTAGTTAACTTAATGTTATACTAAAGGTCCTATGGTTTAAAAGGTCTTAATTTATTAATAAAATATTTAAGTATCCAAAATATTTTCTAATAAATTCTCCACCATGCGGATGGAATTCTTGAGAAAATTTTTCTCACCTCAAGAGTATTTAAGAAAATCCATTTACTTCCTTAAATTGACTCCATCATCGGATTCATTTTAATATTTTATGAAAAAATCTAAATTTTATCTAAAACATCTTGTCTATTTATTTTTAATTGAAATTTAAATATTGGCAATATTTTTCAAAAGATTCTCTGTCATGTTGGTTGAATTCTAAGAATTGTCTCCTTGCCTGAATGGCACTCAAAAAAATCTATTTGCGTCCTTGAAGTGACTCTTGATTAGATTTATTCTAGTATTTTATGTAGAGAAGTAAAAAAAAATGAATTTTTATTCCTATTTAATTAGTCTTTTAATAAAAAGTCATTAAAATTAACCAAAATCTTCAGTATTGAAAATTATCGACTAAACTCTCTATCATGCTGGTGGAATTTAGATGATATTTTCTCGTCTGAGAAATTCTTAGAAGTCAACAATTTGTGACTTCTTCAAGTTGGATTGTCGGAAAGACCTAAATTAATTTTAAAATTATTCCTAAGAAAACATAAAAATTATTATGGACACTTACTCAATTATCAATGTAAGCTACACAAATATATACGTATATACAAAATTTAATTCTAATGACTAAGTGAAATAATTAAACAAACAATATTAAATTAATCTACAATGAAAATTAAATAATAAATCAATAATTATCTAAGATAAATTTACTTAAAAATAAAAACAAAAGAAGAATTTAATAAACAACTATAAGCAAATGCAAGAAAAAATGAAAAATAAAAATTTTGACACAAACTTAAAAGGCCATTTGGATTAGGACACACACTAGTCAATGCGTAGGTCCTACTAAGACAAGTTTTTAGCCATTTTAAAAAACTTTTTCTTTTGTTTACAACATATCTACTAAATTTCTAAACTCAAATTCAGAGAATTAGAATCGACGACCAAAGGTCATTTTGGATTTTACAATTTTCTAGTTTCCATCATTGAAAACTGGAAATTCCAAAAAAAAAAAAAACTTTTGCTAAACTTATATATTTGAAAGCCAAGAAACAACAAACAGAAATTGCAAAAGATAGAGATACTTTGGAGAAAACACGAGACTTCTTTCAAACCTAAAAGAAAATGGCAAGCTTTCCTCCTAAATCCAAGTCTCCCAGAAGAACCAGCCAAATTTTTTTCTATTTTCTTCTTGTTCTTCTTGTTTGTAGGTATAAATATTGGGTCCTATTTATAGGACTAACCAGAGGACAAGGGACCAATGATTAAATCAAAATCCCTAGTTCCTTTTCTAAAATTTTGGCTTTAAAACCTATATTTTCTAATCAATCCCACGATTTTGGCTAGATCAACTCTAACTTCATACATTTTTGGCAGTTTGGTCTCAATGGTCTTTAACCAATTTTCACTCAATTTCAATCTTCATAGACTTGGTCGACAATGTCAGTTTTTCTTTTTTTTCTTTTGTAAAATAAGATAAAAATTATGAAATGGATATTGGCTTTCTCATGAACCCATTTAAACCAGCGAATAAACAAATGGCCTAAAATAATATTTTGGTTTGAACCTCTATGTTTGTATTTAAGAATTGGTTTATGAAACTCGACCCAAAAGTTGAGTTTCTATAGCTACCCTTATTTGTTCTCTTGCTGTAGAACAAGAAGTGTGCAAAGACGTAGACACCTGCATCTTAGACCTTATTGTAACCATTGACTTTTTAAGAAATTCTTTGTCAAACAGGTATAAATTTTAAAAATTTAAAATGAGAAAACTTCTATATCAAGCCTTCAACTTTAATAATTTGAAATAACTCCTACATCAAGGCTTTACTTTTAAATAAGCAAACTCTTTTACTAAGGCTTAACTTTAAAAATTTGAAAAAAAACTCCTTTATCGAGGCTTTAACTTTAAAATTGTGGAATAACTCTTCTAGCAAGGCTTCCATTTTAAATATTTTCTAAATGAGAAAGCTCTTCTATCGAGGCATCAAATTTAAAATTCAAACCGCTCCACTGAGGTTCAACTTGAAAATTTTGAAATAACTCTTCTACCAAGGCTTCAATTTTAAATATTTTCTAAAAAAAAGAGAACTCCTCTATCGAGTCATCAAATTTAAAAATTTGAAAACAAACTCCTCCATTGAGGCTTTAACTTTAAAAATTCGGCAAAAAAAAAATCCTCTATTAAGGCTTCAACTTTAAAAGTTTGAAAAGACTACATCAGGACTTAAACTTTAAATATTTTTCAATCAAAGTAAAATGCTCCTCGAGCGAGACGTAAACTTAAAAACTTAGTCGAACAAAGGAAAATGCTATGAATAGAATGCAATGCATCTACAATGAAATATCATGATCATGAATCCAAATGTTCCCAAGCCATGGTAACAAAAACATTCTTAAGCTTATTGCTTTATGCCATTGATTCAAAAATGTCCTTATTATCCATTAATTCTAATTTTTCAACTTACATTCTTTTTTGATCAGATTGACTTACCCTATCTGAGCCATATAGTGCATGTTTATTTTCACAAATATCAATACCTTTATTTTATTGTTTCTATTCCCATCCTTTCTGCCATGTAGTTTTGCATTTCCTTACCAAAGTAATGAAAGAATCTTTCAATAACATTTTTATTAACTTTTCTTTCATAATTTTTAACTCAACAATAAATAAAATGCATTGTATATTTTTTTAACAAGAATGTAGAAAAAGGTAAAAGGAAAACAATGTAAATTAGAAAAATTAATTCTGTGTTATCATTATGAAAAGAAGGAACAAAGTTCAATAGAATTCAATTAGGCCATTTTAAAGAAATTTACAAAGGAAATCTAGATAAAGTACTTGTCACTCAAATAATAAATATCTAAATGATCATAATTAATCCAATCCTTGACTTTTCATTGGACACTTACTTAATCGTTGCCCTCAACATGCTTTTAACTAGAACTTGCCTTTGCTATATGATTTTTAACTTATGTTGATACCCTAATGGTCCTAACTACCCTTTTCAAGTTTGTAATTTTAAGGATTTCACCTTATCATGAGATTTTCAAGTGATGTTAGATTTTATCTAAGTTGCCTTTCTAGGTTTTCAACTTAGACCCCACCAGTAACTTAAATTGCCTTTGCGATTTTTCAATTTAAGTTATTTTTTCTTTTTTTTCCTTTTTCCCTTTTTCCTTTTCTATTTTTTCTTTTTTAAGCAAAATATTTCTTTATAACATCTGAATTGGCTAGGTTTGACAATTTATTCCCATCCATTTCAGTCAAAATTAATGCCTTATCTAAAAAGGCCTTTTTAACTAAAGATGGACCTTTTTAAGTCATTGTCCATTTTGCTTGATGACCATACTAATGTGGAAGAATTTTTTTTCAAGACCAATTCCCTTCCTTCAAAGTTTCTAGGGTGAACCTTTTTATTATGTGCTTGTATTCTGATATAGTTAGCCACGACAAAGTGCAGCAAGCCTATTTTCTTAAATGAGGTTTAACTGCTCGTATCATTCTCATATCCATTCAGCTTTCATCGATTCAAGCTCCCTTAATACACTTAAGGATGGTATTTCCACCTTGACTAGTAACAAAGCCTCTATTATTTACACCAATGAAAATGGGGTTGCCTCGGTAGACAGGTACACTAACATTTTATAGGCATGCACAACAAAAGGTAACTTTTCATGCCAATCTTTGTATGTCTCAATCATCTTTTCCATAATTCTCTTAACATTTTTATTGGTTGCCTTTACCAGTCTATTCATCTTTGGATGACATGATGAGAATATTGGTGTTTAGTTTTGAACTATGTGCACAATTCTTTCAACATTATGTTGTTTAAATTATGAGCATTATCTGAAATAATTCTTTTTAAGAACCTAGATCGACAGATTATCTCTTTTTTTGATGAATTTGAACACAATTATTCATGTCAAATTTGCATATAAGGTTGCCCTTACCCATTTTGTGAAATAGTTAATGATAATAAAAATAAGGTTATGTCCATTCGATGTTTTGGAGTGATTGGTCCTATTACATCCATGCCTCACATTAAGAAAGGCCATGGTGGTCCCAAAACATTCAATTCATTTAGGGAAGTATAAATCTTATTAGTATAAATTTGACATTTATGGCACTTCTGAGTGTAATCAATGCAATTACTCTCCGTTGTTGACCAACAATAACCTGCCCTCATAACTTGTCTTATCATCATATGGCCACCAACATCTGCCACACATGCCTCATCATGTGTCATTATCTAAATTTCTTGTCATTATCTAATACATGCTCAGGATATTACTGGTGCTTGATATGCTGTAAGATGTTTTCGTACCATGGTTTCCTATCAACCTCTTCTTCTACGTTAGAATAGTGTGTAAGTGAGTCTTTTATAGTCAATTTAATAGGTTGGATTTTAACATCAATACCCACTTAGAACATTAAAGCCAACATAGTAAGGGCATTAGCGATTTGATTTTCCTCTCAAAAGAGGTGTTGAAAATGAACCTTTTTAGATCACTCAGTCAATCCTATCACTTGTTTTTTATATAAAAAAATTTAAATCCCTCGTCTTCCATTTTCTTTAAAGTTGTAAATAACCAAAGTCAAGTCTCTATACACGTCTAACATATTAATTTTTTATCAATTGCTACTTGTAAGCCCATAATGCAAGCCTCATATTCAGCCATATTATTTTTACAACTGAAATCCAATCTTGTAGAGATTGGGAAATAATTCCCATCCTAGGATACCAAAATTACCCCAAACTCGTGCCCTAAAGCATTTAATGCTTTATCAAAATACATTTTCCATGGTTTCTCCCCATATCCTTCTGTATTTGCTTAGAGTACCGCTATCAAATCTTTATCTAGAAAGCTAAACATCAAAGGATCATAATCTTCGACAACTCTATCAGCAAGGAATTATGCTATTACACTACCTTTTAAAGCCTTTTCGGCCACGTATAAATATCATACTTAGAAAGCATTACATGCCATCTTGCTATCCTCCTTGACAAGGATGGCTTTTCAAAAATGTATTTCAAAGGATCTAACTTCACTATAAGCCATGTAGTGCGGTATTACATTTATTGCCTAAGCCTATGAGCTGTCAAAGCCAATGTATGACACATTCTCTAGTGGTAAATACTTAGACTTTTAACTAGTAAATTTTTACTTAGTTCATAAATGGCTTGCTTTTCCTTGCTCTTTTCATCTAGTTATCCTAGCATACATCCCATCAATTTTTCCAACATTGTCAAATATAGAATCAAAGGTTTTACTGAGACTGATGGTATAAGAACAAGTGGATTTGACAAGTATTCTTTGATCTTTTCAAAAGCTTCTTGAAAATTCTAATTTCACCTATGTTGTCTCTGCAATGAAGCTTAAAAATAGGATCACCTTTAGATGTTAGTTGAAAGATGAAACAAGCAATATAATTCAGCCTTGCTAGAAAACCTTTCACATCTTTTTATAGGCTAAAAAGAGATAAATTTTGTATGGCTCATATTTTGTTAAGTCCACCTCAATCCTTCTTTTACAGACTACAAAACCTAATAACTTCCCAGAATTGAAATCAAATATGCATTTAGCAGAATTGAGCTAGAGTTAAATTTTTCTCAACCTTTTGAACAATTTCCTGAAGTGGTATACATGATTTTCTTCCTTATAGGACGTGGCTATCGTATCACCAACATAAACCTTAATTACTTTGTATAAGAAATAATGTCACCATTGCCTTTTGATAAGCTGTTCCTGCATTCTTTAGTCGAAAAAGCATAACTTTATAGTAAAATATTCCCCATATGGTCACAAAGGTAATTTTTTCCTTATCTTCAGAAGCCATCCTAATTTGATTATAACCTGAAAAACCATCCATGAAATAGAACAAGGAATATTTGATAGTGTTATCTGTAAGAGTATCAATATAAGGTAAAGGAAAATTGTCCTTTAGGCTTGCCCAATATAAGTCATGATAGACCAAGCACATCCCACTTTCCTATCTTTTTGGGCACTAGAACTATGTTCACTACCCATTCAGGATATCTGGCTGTCTTTGGAAATCTTACAATGAATTGCATCTTAACCTATTTTTTATTTACAATAACATTGCGAATTTCATGCGTCTCATCTTTTGTTGCATTGATTTACACTCTAGATTTATAAGCAACTTATGCTCTACAATTTCAGCACTTAAAGTTGGCATATCTTGATAAAACTATGTGAATACATCTATATATTCTTAAAGAAATTCTTTTAGTCTCTACCTACCATTAAATGAGAGTGATGTTCACACTTTAATCTCCTTTTAATTTTTTTTCATCACCCAAATTAACCATTTATATAATTTCTTGATAAGGGTTTATGGACCTTTCCCCTTGTTCCACTAACCTTAAAAAATCATATGATAAGATGCCATCATCCTAGTTTACTTTATTATCAAGTTCACCGAGATGAATAGAGTTTTCAAAGCCAAATCGTAAATTATCATTACAATTGTTTTATGTTCATTATTTGTAAATCTGAAAGTGGTTGAAAAGCTGTATATTGGTATATGGAAATGAAATGAAATGAGATAAAAAGGAAATATACTAAAAATGCATTCCATTAATTGAAATTGAAAATGACAAAAGTAAATTAGCCTATACATATGAAATTCATCAACATTCTTGCGCATGAACCATTATGGATCAGATTATTATATTACTTTGGTAAATGTTCAAGAACAACAAGCAGTTTCATTATCTTCTAATTCTTCAGTCTAGCACCTAAAGGTGCCAAACATATCAAGGGATCTTTTTGTTGACTTCCACTTTCCACCATATGAATCAATAATTCTAAAAGAGCTTTATTTATTTCCCCAATTGGTGTCTTCTTTGGAGTATTTAGGTCGATAAATTTTTTTGAGCAAAAAGCATCATACAAGTGAGGTATAATCAATCTAATAGATCCTAATAATTGGGATACTAACCTCACCATGAAATTTGGTAGAAGTCTAATGCAAATGCAAATGCATAGTGTGTGTTAGGGAAATAATCAAACCTTTTGTTTACCTCGTATTACCATATTTATTAAACCTAAATTTAGTTAGGGATGAGGTAATCTTGATTGATCTTATGGTAAAGGTCACAACAAATAAAAGAATAACAAACAAAAATAGAAAAGGGATTAAGGTTAAACAATGGCTGAAATTGAAGAAACCAAGATTTAGGAAGGACACGACCACTCATAGGCTTAACTCACTAAATTTGTCCCCAACAAAGTCACCAAGCTGTCAACACCATGCCCCCTCACGAAGGAAGCTCATGCACTTAAAAGTATTTCTCGACAGGGAAAGATCTTTTTGACCAAGACTTTTTTATTTTTTTAATATGATGGTAGCAAAAAGTATGCATTCTTAGCTCTTAACCCTAAAAAGAGACCGTCAGACAAATCGCTCGCCCAACTAGTCTTGGGTGGCCAACAATTAGAGTCGCCGAGCTATTTGGCACTGTGCCTCCCGTGAAGGAAGCGCGTGTGACTTAAGAGTATTTCTCGATAGGGAAAAGTCCCCTCAACCAAGACTTTTCTTTTTTTTTTTTGTTGAAATGATGGTAGCATGAAAGTATAGATTATCGACTCTTGACCTTGAGAGAAGACCATCGGACGAATCGTTCACCCAATAAGTCTTAGGTGGCCGCCATAAAGTTGCCAACAATTGGAGTCACCATCGAGCATTTGGGCTAGGCATGATCGGATGCCTACTGAATCCAATATTTTGAGTTACAAAACTTGAGACATTAGTTTCACTGTCTACATGGTCCAAAGATTTGATGATTGGGTTCGGGAGTTGGTTATGCACAATGAGGCATGAACCCCTTTACGATGCCCAAGATTAGTACCTTTCTAGCTCTATCCCAACTTGGTTTTCATTTCCTTGGTTTTGACTTTTCATTATTTAATATAATCCCCTTTTTAATGCATGAATTTTGTCTAAAAAAGGTAAACTCAAGTTTTAAAGAAAACTTGAATCTTATATGTGCCTTAAAGCGATAAGAAACTAGAAATTATGATTAAAAATGGCCTTCAAGTTTAATTTTTTTTTAAATCAAATATTTCGTGTCAAGCATTAGAGAGATACTGACATGAAATATTGCCTTTGTAATTTTTTTTTTTAAAACGATTTTGAAGATAAGAATGCAAGATAAATAACACAAGGGAAATCGTGTTAGTAAGATAAAAAAATAATAATGCATAAAAATAAATCACACAATAGAGAGAAAAGAGGAAGGGTTGATAAGAATGTATCTCGTTATTGTCATCGATTATATTGAAATAATTGAGTCAACAATTTTAGAGATGCATTATGATCCATAGACTAATCGAAGCATAAAAATCGAGTTTGAACATTGAAAAATTAGAAAAAAAAATTAAGGAGAGAAAAATTAATTTTTTTATGATTTAAAAAATGAGATTGCCAAATTTAAATTGATGAATTTTGGCTATTTTTTGATAATTTTTGAAAAAGAACAGGGTTGGAGTATACTTTCAGAAGATGAGGTTGGAATATCCTTATAAACAATGACTTTGGTAAGTTTCAAAATTTGAATGAGGTTTGCAAAAGTAAGTTTTGGAGTATCCATAATGGAAACTTCAATGATTTTAGAGAAAGGAGCTAGAATGATTTATCTTTACAAAGGTTCGATAATTTCTTAACAAAATGACAAGTTTTTTTATAAATTCTTGACAAAATAGGTGATTTTTAATTAAAAAGAATTGATAAAAATAAGGATAATAAAGCTTAAAAATTGTTCATGTCTTAATCTAAGCCTATGGGAGTAATGCATGTTCCTTTCGACTAGATGGATTAATTGGGATCACATGGAGGCATTCGAATGCCTCAGAGTGGGAGTTTAGAGGAATTAACTAATCTTGAACAATGCTAAAAATAGTAGGCAGTATCATGCTGTCCCTATTTTCAATTTTATTCTAGACAAATTTGAAAGTTCTAAGGGTCGTGTAAGGTACCATTAGAAAGCTAACTTGATAAGAATCACAATAAAATTACTCCAAAAATCCTAGAATCCCAACAATATAAAATTTTGACACTAAAAAGGGCATTATATTTAAAAAACAAAATATTTAGCTTCTTTTAATCTTGAATCCCAACATATATAGCTTAATATTACCCTACGATTAAAATGTTGATTTGTGAAAATTAATAGAGCAAGATTAATCCCATTATTTGGGTTAATCTTAATCAACTTGGGGTGTTTTTTTTTTTCAAAAATATATATACACATTATCAAATCAAACAAGTATGATTAAAAATAAAATAAATAAATAAATAATATTAAAAATCAAAGGCATAGAATAAATGTTATCAAAAAATATTTAAACAAGCATTTCATAATGACAAAATGCAACCTCAAACATAAAAATGGCACCCCACATCCCAATACCAGTTTTAAATTTTTTTTTTGACATTTTATGCTTGAAGATTGGTGAGACTTAGTGGCTAGTTTTCTCTTCTTCTAAATGGAACCCAAGCCACTCAATTTGTTTTTTTTTTCTTTTTTTTTTCTTTCTTCTTCTTCCTTTTTTTTTTTCTTTCTTTCTTCTTTACATCACAACCAAACCATAGTAGAGAAAAAAATCTAGAAACTGATGACTAACCTCCTCTTTCCAAATCTGGAGTTAGATTTTTCAAAATCTCTTTAGATTTTTCTAAATCTACAAGAAGGGTTCAAACATTTTACCTCAAATATGGCCGCCTTCCACCGTTGGATCGTTCGTAAACTCTAGTATGTTCTTCCCCTCCATATGAGCTTTCTTTTCACTGCTGGGATTCTTAAAATAAGCACTGAAACCTCTTTAACTGAAAAACCCCCACTTTGAATTTTTTATTATTTATTTTATTTTTTTGAAAGCTTGTGTCTTTTCTTTGAAATTCTTGAAGAAAATTTTTTCTCTTTGAGATCTCTCTTTTTTTTTTTAATTTTCATCTTTTATTAATTATACAACCCAAAAAGCTGAAATGGCAGAGCGGCAACCATGCTCACCTTGTGCTTTCTTTCTTTTTTTTTTTTTTAATTTTCTTGCTCTCAAAAATATAGGTTGAGATGACCTAGTTTGCAAGTTGGCCTCGGTTCGAAGCCTAAGCCATTCTTTTCTTTCCTTTTTTATTTTGTTTCTTTTATTTTTGATTAATTTTGTGATTTCACGGTTAGAACATACGCTTGGTGTGTTGGTCAAAGGCAACCAATTCACATGGGTGGTTTGGGTTCAAAACCCAAGCCACTAATTTTTATTTTTTAACTTTTTTGTATTTTTCGAAATAAGTATAAATTGAAATGAACTAAATCCATTTAATCTAGATTCAACAATCCCAAATTAAAATAGCCCAAGTAATTGAATTATTTTGATTAAGGAGTGTCCTAAATATTGTTTGGACAAAATTTGGTGTGTACAACTATTTTAAACTTCTCATGACTTGTAGGAAAGACCTTTGGGTGGTCAACAAATTTACTTAAAATATTTGATTCAGGCACTTCATATTTTCGCTAGACTATAAGATTAAAAGCAACAAGGGATTGAAAATTCCTTTTAAGGGTACTTAGAAAATGCTTGTAAGCTAAGAAAACCTTATCATCCTCGCAATGAGTCAAGTCCCTAAAGTAATTGAAATTAGGAATAATGCAACTATTTAAACCATGTCTTAAAATGTATGGCTTTGAAAACAAAATGCTTAAACTTATAACTCCTTAGGATTTCATGCGAGGAATATTGAGAATCTTTTAATGAGGTTTCTAATCTTGGTTATGAGAAGGTATGCTTCCTAAAGAAGCTAATGACAAAGTCTAATTTTTGTGGGGTTTGAAAGTGGACACTTTTCAAAAAAATAGCTAAAGCAATTTTAAAGGACAACTTGTTGAAGTTTATGAGGTAAGAAATCAAAAATACTAATCATTAGTTACATTTCTTGATATATATATATATATATATATATATCTGACACCTCATGAAATTAGGTAAGGTTTTCAAAAAAGTTGACTTCTTTAAAACTTGGTAAAATCTTGGAACTATGTTTAACATCAAGTTGATTTTTGCAGAATGAATAAATCATATTGATTCCAAAGATTGAAACTGCAACGTTAAAACAACAAATTAAGGGCAAATGAGTTAAAGAATAAGAAATGCACTTGGAAACTAACTATATCTCACTACTTTTTTACCATGAACTAATTTCATAATTTTAATGCTTTCTAGATGAGCATTTTTCTTCAATACTGACTTTGTGAATTAATTCTTATTATGAAGTTGAGCAAATATTTCTTTGGCTTGGTTATGGTCTGAGGCTTCACCAGACTGCACTCTAAGTGTTTGACAAATTTACAGTTTTCATAAACTCTTGTTTTTATTTGTTCTTATATATATTTATTGCTTTTTTTTTCAATACTCTTATTGCTTTTGTTTAAATTCACCAAATGCACATTTTAGAAAAACAAAAACAAAAACTATTTTCTCAAATAAAATAGAGCTAACATCTTTGCTTTTTGTTTGAGATTGCATAGTTAATTAAAGTAGTCCATATTCACTCTTTATATCTCTTTTTTTTTTTGGGATTGATTTATTTCTTAACCAATGGGATGTTGATTTGTTGGTTTCAAAATTAAAAATAAATTTTAATAGTGAATTAGATTTGGTTTAACTTGGTTAGATTTGAAATGTAGAGACCCTTAAGGTATTGTCAGCTTTGACTTGAAAATATCAAGATTTTCTCACATAAAAGGTGCCTCACAAGTATTAGCTTAAGTTTTTACATATAAATCATAAAAGATGCTGAAGATCTCTCATGTGAGATTGAGATATTATAAATTCCCCTTGTTTAAAGTTTAACATTCTCATTAAGTCAAACACAAATCAAACATATTCAAGATCACATCGAGCATTGCGATTTTAGAGATAGCTTTCATTATTTAGCAATTAACTGTTGTAGGATTTTAAAAGTGGTTTCCATAGTGTAGCACTTAATTACCATATTCTGACTAGTGCTTGCTTTGATACTATTTGTAAAGATCCACACTAACCTGTGAGGCACTTCACAAAAATGGGCTTAAGTCTCTATATATATCATACCAATTCCTTAGAATTGCTTGATATGAGATTAAGACATTACAAAAACTTAAAAAAAAATTGTAAATAATTGATTTGTTTTATATTAAAAACATTAAAGTAACTATTCTGAAACCTTCTTCCCATATGCCATATAATTTATTTATTTTTGAAATTAGTATCTTTCACATAACTTAAAATCAATTTATTAATAAATGATATAAACAAATGAAATAGAATTTTTGAAAAAAATGATTTTTTTAGTTTTATTAAGATGAAATTAACAATGTCACTTTGTAGATCTAAACCATTATATATTACACTAATTAGGAAAAAAAATTATAAAATGTTATCTAAGAAATAAATATATTTATTATACATAACTATATATTTGTAATTGTAATAACGATTATGAACATATAGCAGCTGCAACGTGATATTACAGTCATTATTTTATGATTTTAATTTTTTTGTTTTTGCTATTTATACTGCAAGCGAGTGTGAATGGTTTATGTTTTCTAACGATTAAAGTTAGATCATGAATTACATATATATAAATTCAATTGACAACTAGTGAAAAACTTTTTCTTTTATAGATAAAAACATGTACAATGTCAAACTATTTTACAAATCTTGAAAAAGAATTTTTATGATTATTGTTATAATCACTATTTTTTTATAGTAAGTTATATAAAATGAAAAATATAAACATTCGTGATAACTATAATGACCATTGTAGCATCCGTTACGTCTACAAATGCAACAAACGCAATTGACCAAAAAGGCATCCACAACCACAATTTAATGAAAAATCAAGTTATTCCTTAATTGCTTTAACCTTGTTTACTATTTGCATGAACAGATTAATGCAATTACAATAACACAACAAATGTTGGATTTGTTCGATGCAGAGGGAATCATCGCTTTCGGGATTGCTCGCAATACAAATAACTCTTTATAGCCTTCCTAACAACGTGATTTCCAGTCTACATGACAATCGAAGTTTTTCCCTAAGACATACCCACAATGTGATTTCCTTTCAAATGTGATTATTATCATGTTCAGTGTTCATGGATGATGAATCTTTAAGAGTAAATAAGTTCAATTGAACATTCAAATCGTTTATATAAAGTTAAGAAAATGAGGCATAATCATAAAACAAAGCAAATGCAATATAAAACTAGCTAACACATGAACTTGCAAGAAGTTGGACTCATCTCTAGTGTGCGTATTAATATGCAATTAGAAACCATCAATGAGTTACGACAAAACATATTGAGGTAAAAAAACTATAATCCATTTTGATTGGTACTTTTACTATTTGTTTTTGTTTTCAAAAGTTAAAAAAATGCATTTGAATATAAAAGCAAATAAAATCATTTGAAGGATTATACACAAAATTTGCAATTTTTTTAGCTCAAAATGCACAATTCAAATTTTGTATAGAATAATTATATTATAATAGTGCGATATTGCAATTATTTTTCCATTTAAAATCGATGAGGGTATTGTTTTTTATCAATTGGTTTTGCTTTGAATTAATATTTAAAAGTTGAAAGTAAATTGCAGTTAGCAAGTAGTAAAATTATCAACCACATAGATATGTAATTAAGTCAAAGTTGACATTTTGAAAATCATACACCTTGTGAATGTCAATAGAATTAGGAAGATGAAGCCAAATCAAGTATAAAGAATAATATTGCATGTCCCTTCATGGGGAGCATATACTTTAAGTATGATCTAGATAATTTTGTATTTTTTTCCTTTACTATGAATGTTTGATTTATTATTCAAAAAATGATAAGAAAGTAATCAAAATGCCTTGATTATGAAACCAAAATATGCATAATGGTAGCATCAGTCTTTATTCTGCAAAAAAAAAAAAAAAAGAGCTTAAAGGAATGCTATCTTAAAAAGAAGTTAGATAAATATTATGTACTTACATAAACTTACATTTATAGACTCAATTGCATTCCTTACCATATTATCTTTTGTAATGTTGTCTAGAAGTTTCCTTTTGATATCCTTGAGTATGGAAACAACATTATTCATATCCATCCTATCTTCAAGTAATTCAACTGAACAAGTCTAAAGCTAATCTCATAATTAATGATATATAATTTGCTTTAACAACAAAATATTCATCGTCTTCTTGCACTAAACTGGAATCCCCTATCCCAAATATTCCATTAGGTAGTGACATTTTCACCCAATGCTTCATACTCATTTTTCCAGCAAACATTTCATCTGTAGGCTTCTTTCTTGTGAACGTTTCCATTAATAGAATACCATAGCTATAGACATCACCTTTTTTAGAAATAATTCCTAGTGATCCATATTCTGTATTTTAGACATATAACTGAATCTTTAAAATAGTCTATGCCATCAATAAAACGCTGATATTTATACTAGATTTATCCATGGGCAAAGCATAAATAAGATTTGTTGTATTCTAGTTTGGCCTAACACAGATTATTTTTAATTTAATAAAAAATATATTTTTTAAAATTTAATTATAAAATATATAAATATTAATAACAAATAATTTTTTAAATTATGAAATTGGATTTTGACT
>JBBYHO010317325.1:0-29680 GCA_038382025.1 Adansonia gregorii | reverse complement strand
CAAAGGATAAGGCAAAGCAGGGGATATCTCTTATTTTTTATGTCTATGGGTCCAAACTCGAGTCATTGACATTCGTAAATCTATGACTAAAGGAAAAGAGTGGCATGAGCATCATGAACTCATTTGCATAGCCCTAGAGTAGTTTAGGACGATGAAACTGCCCGTTGGGCGTACCACTCAAGGTTTTGACTCAAACAAGGCACAAACATTTAGGGAATAATTGTAAGACCATTTTTGTTGCAAAAGATTTAAGCTTGTTTAACCAAGATTCCAAATTTGGAAAAACTTAATTTTCCTTGAGATATATTGCTTACTTTAAGGAAAATGCTAAGCCCATGCTAATCCTCATTGGTTGAGGTTAACATACTCGGCTTGGGGGTTTTTGAAAATCAATTTTTGAAAGCCATCAAACATGCATTTAGACAAGGGGATGACAACACATTTACAAGGGGATGGGACATAACATGAATGGGGAAGCTAACTTTACCAATGGCTTAGACAAAGAAAGTGTTATGCAATGTGACAAGAAAATGTTATGGATGCTAAAAATGGAAATGATTCATGCAAGATTCAAGCTAATGTAGGGATATGCTTGAAATATGTTAGGCTAATGATTCATACATGGATTAATCATAACAAGATGCATGGATATGGCATAAAATGCATGAGCCAGAGATATCAAACTAATGAGGATGAAATGAGTCATTTTGACACATCAAAGGGGCATTAAGGCATCTAAATCCTAAACTACCACAACCAAAAGCCACAAAAATGCATGATAATCCTAAGAGGGTGATGGAAACATGGAGAGTTCACTAAAATGATCAAGATGCTGAAAAACAAAAAATGCAAGTGATAAAGTGGGAAGTTATACCAATAAAGCTTCACTTTTTTACCAAACAATTAGAGCAGTAGAGATGGCTTGAATTTCCCTCTCTTCCTTGTTGTTAATAAGCAAGAAAAAGAGAGAAACAATGAGGTTTTGGTTCTGGTATGGATTAGGGTATTTTCAGAATGTGTAGTGGTTGACAGTGAGTGTTTTGGGGCTGTTCTTAGGTGCTGAGTAAAGAGCTAGGGGATTTGATTTTTTTTATGTGTGAATGTATTTTAAAAGTGAAAATGAGCTAAAATATAACCTTTTTTAGCTGAGATATAAGTGGTCCCTTTATACCAACATTTTGGAGCCAAATTGGAAGTGTTTTTGGCTATTTCTAAAGGCGGACAAGGTGATGTCAGCATGGTGGCTATAGGGGGGCTGTAGGGAGCCACTTACTGCTAATATGATAGGCATAGGGTGGCTGGTTTAAATGCTGAAATGATTTTCCAACAAATAGGGTGGTTGATGGTGACATTGGCCAACAACCAGGGAGAAGTAGGGTAATTAAATAACATTGACCCTTTTGATCCAATTTAGACAAGAAAATGCTTTAATTAATTTAAAAGTCTAAATTCATAATTTGACATGTATTGTAATCTTTCTTGTTGCATAAAAATGAGTTAAAATTGAGTTTTGGATCAATGGTGGATGAGTCAAAAATGCCTAGAGCATAAAAATTGCCTGTTTGTATCAATACATTGCAGAATGTATCGATATATTTGGTCTAAAAACCTTAAGTGTATCGATACAATGATCACTATATCGATACTATGAACCACTATATCGATATTATGAACGGCTGTATCGATACATGTTGATATGTATCGATACATTTCTTTACAGAATGCATGTTTCGATCTTGGCATGGCCTAGTATCGATACACGAGGTCTTGTATTAATACAGAGGCTCATGTATTAATACATCTACATGTTGTATCGATACAAATGGGGATATTTTAGATTTTTGGATTGTTGGAGCATTGTATCGATACATGAGAACCATGTATCGATAAATTCAACTAAAATTATGAATTTTCTTATATATTTTGTCCTCGAACACCTTAAACTACATAATTTGATGCCACATCTTTGTATTTACCTTTGATATGATCCTTAGGCCTCTTTGACCTCCTCAAAATACTTTTTCGCTAAGCGACAATGATTATCGCCCTCTCTCACGTTCATGCTCCAAACTGCTAAAAATTGGCCCAGATAAAATAAGGTGTTTACAGATGCCCTTTTTTGACCGTTGCTGAGAATTAGAAATAGGGCAAAGACAAATAGACATTATTTTGTCCAAGGCAGACTGACGCACCCCAGAGCACTAAAGTGTTTGGCTTTCTAAGGTTTAACCCCCTAAGGCTAGTAGGAGTAACATGGATTTTTGATATGGGTGCCACTAGCTTGTTTGAGCATTGACTTAAACATGGGTTCCACTAGCTTATAGGCTTTGACTTAGACTTAGGTGCTGCCAGCTTGTGCTACCTTTGACTTAGACTTAGGTGCTACCAGCTCGTGTGGGCTTTGACTTGGGTGCTACCAGCTTGTGCAGGCTTTGACTTAGACTTAGGTGCCACTAGCTCATGTGGGCTTTAACTTGGGTGTCGTAACTCGTGCGGGTTTGACTCAGACTTAGGTGCCACCAGCTCGTGTGGGCTTTGACTCAAACTTAGGTGCCACTAGCTCGTGTGGGCTTTGACTTGGGTGCCGCCAGTCATGCGGGCTTTGACTCAGACTTAGGTGCCACCAGCTCATGTAGGCTTTGACTTGGGTGCCACCAGCTTGTGCGGACTTTGACTTAGACTTGGGTGCCACAAGCTCATGGGAGTTTTGACTGGGGTCCCATCACTCATGTGAGCTTTGACTTAGACTTAAGTGCTACCAGCTTGGGCAGGATTTGACTCGAGTGCTATCAGCTTATGTAAGCTTTGACTCAGACTTGGGTGCCTCTAGCTCGTGTAGGCTTTAACTCGAGTGCCGTCAGCGTACGAGCTTTGACTCAGACTTGGGTGCCTCCAGCTCATGTGGGCTTTGAAAAGAGTTCTACTGACTTGTGGGCTTGAAAAGGGTGCCACTAACTTATAGGCTTTGACTTGAGGTGGAACATACTTGTGGGCTTGAAAAAGGTGCCACTGATTTGTGGGCTTAAAAAGAGTGCAATTGACTTATGGGCTTTTAAGGGTTGCCACTAATTTGTGGGCTTTAAAAGGGTGCCACTGACTTGTGGGCTTTTAAAAGGTTCCACTAACTTGTGGGTTTTTAAAAGGGTGCCCCTAACTTATGGGCTACAAAAGGTATGCCACGACTTATGGGCTTTGAAAGGTGTGCCAGTGACTTGTGGGCTTAAAAGGTGCCATTGACTTATGAGCTTTAAAAGGTGTGCTACTGACTTATGGGCTTTGAAAAGTATGCCACTACCTTATGGGCTTAAAAGGTGCCATTGACTTATGGGCTTAAAAAGGGTGCCACTGACTTATGGGTTTTTAAGGTGTGCCACTAACCTATGGGATTTTAAGGGGTGCCACTGACTTGTGGGCTTTAAAAGGGTGCCATTGACTTGTGGGCTTAAAAGTGGTGCCACTAACTTGTGGACTTTTAAGGGTGCCACTAACTTGTGGGCTTAAAAGTTATGCCACTGACTTGTGGGCTTGGGCTTTTAAAGGGTGCCACTGACTTGTGTGCTTTAAAAGGGTGCCACTGACTTGTGGGCTTTAAGGGGTGCCACTGACTTATGGGCTTGAAAAGGGTGTCGACAAAGTTTTTGATAAAACTTTTAATACAAGCTTTTCTTGACAGAAGTTTATGACAAAATTTCCTATTAAAAAGGGTTTTGGAACTAGTTCTTGACAAAGTTTCTAATGAATATTCTCGACAAAAGTTTTTGACAATAGTTGCTTGATAAAAAAGGTTTTTACATAAGGTGATGAGAAGAAAAGGACCTTACTTGAATGATACTTGGTTTACGAAGCTTAAAGTTCTTGCCAAGAATTTCTTCAAGGTTCAGCAAACCTGACTAGAAATGATATTGTAAAAATGATGTATGATGGTAATATTAGTGCATGATATGAAATGCTATCATGATTGCATGATGTGAAATCTAATACAGGAGATGGCCATAGTTCTTCTTGTACATCATTTAGACTCTCAAATGGATAGCGATTTGTCTTCGTTGCAACCATGGACCATAATTTTCTTTATCCCATTGGGGATTGTATGTTGTCTCGAATCCATTGAGGATATAACCAAAAATCTATTCCTGAGAATTTAGATTGTTGCGTTTCCTAATTTAGGAGGCTCAATCGTTTTCCTGACAATTAGAAGGCATTGTCAACAATTTGGAGACTGTTTGCCTAATTGAGTTGCTATCTTGGTTTCGATAGGATTCTGATAGAATGCATGGGTTGATTTTTGGTTAGCTTAAAATGATTTTTTCTTGAGATGTGGCTTATGAATGCAAGAAATGGTTTGGTGTATGGTCATGTTGAACGGGTTAAAAGGTGCATGATCTTGACGATCGAGGTTTAAGCATAATTTCATGTGCTTTTCTTTTCCTTTCGATGTAATATCAAGATGTCCTGATGCATATTTTATTTAATTATCAAAAATTATCAACTAAATAATAAGTGGAATATGAATTGTACAGGGGTTAAAAGAAACAAGGCCATATTTATTCATGACAACAAAGAGATATAACTCAATACACTATTTGATAAGCAATCGATAGGGTAGCAAGAAAGATGATCTTTTGGATGAAAGATGCCTCTAACAATCATGACATGGATGTTCTTTAGGTTCTTTTCAGAACCTTTCTTGAACAATGAATGTGCCAGCATAAGCTGATCTTCAAAAAATCTCTAGGATTGCTTTGCATTGTCCTGTAATTACTTTTATTTCATGCCCCATTAAAATTGATCTTCTCAAGTCACCCTTGAAAGTTTTTTAGCCGTAGTTGGGTTGGTTGCCGAAATGCCCTTTTTGGATTTTTATCTAGACCCCTTTTTGTTTTTTTTTTGCTTGTTTGTTTTTTTTTGTTTATGTTTTTTCTTTTTTTTTAAGGACACCTTTTCAGGTTTTCGCCCTTTACGTGTAATATTTCTTGACAGAATCTGAGTTGACTGGGTTGAGTAAGACATTGCTGTCCATTTTTGAAAAGATTAGGGCCCTTTGGAGAAGGTTTGCTTCACGACATATGGTTTTTCCCAATTAAAGGTCCACTTGCCTCGTGTATCTTTGTGAATTGGGAGGGTCTTCTTCAATACCAATTTACCATAGTGAAATTATCATGGGCGCATCTTTTTGTCGTTGGCTCAAATCATGCATCTTCAATATATCGGACCATGGCAGATGGCCTTCATGTGTTTTTTCTCGATGAGGTTGAGCTGGTCATATCTATTCTTGACCTATTTGGCTTCTTCAAGTTTGGTTTCCATCAAGACTCTAGGATAAGGGATCTCGACTTTGATGGGCAAAATAGCTTTCATCCCATAGACAAGAGAGAATAGGGTAGCACTTATTGAAGTTCAAACTAAGGTCTGATAGGCATGAAGTGCAAAGGATAGATTATCATGCCAGCCTTTGTAAGTCTTGCCCATTTTTTCAATTATTCTTATGATGTTTTTATTCGCCACCTCAATTGCCCCATTCATCTTTGGGTGATAAAGATAGAATTATGATGCTAGATCTTGAACTGTAAGAGGCTTAGTGGTATGGAGCTTTCTTCAAAACCTTCTTTAGAATCAACTTCAGTAGTGCAAATTGATCATTCAAAATTGATCTTTAAAGACCTATTAGACACATCTATGTCACTGTTATTAGGATACCTAAAAGGGTAAGGAAATAGGCACTACAAAAAGTGTACACACAATCTGAGGATTCGGATAAGAGTGGAGGCAAAAGAGTAATTGAGACAAAAAGATTGAAAAGTGATGTAGGCACAAAATATGAAATGATATTTGCAAAGTTATTTCATTGATAATGTTTGATAAAGATGCCCCTTACATAGGACACATATCTGCCTTAGGCAGGGAGGGTAGGTTTTCATTTCTCAACATTACATGAAAGGGATAGGAAAAGTGTAGGGGCTTTTGTCATGACTCAGTCATCAAAATCAAGTCTTGGTGGAATGACACAAATTCTATGGCTCATTATCAATTATGTTTACAACTGGCTCAGTGTGGTTTGGCAAAAGATTAGCAGCAACATTTAGTCCCTAGTTTGTCCCAAACTACAAGACTTTTGAGATGATTAGATTTTTCATATTTCATTTTGAAGTTCATGCAGTTCTCAATGTCATGCCCCGCTACCCTAGCATGGTATTCACAGTAGGCGTTAGGATTGTATTATGACAGGTATGGCGACTTCTTTTCTAGGGCATAGATTGGAGCCACTAAGTGATTTTGGAGCAAGGTTTGGTAGAGCTCCTTATAGGTCAGAGGGATGGGATCAAAATGTTGTCTTGGTTGATTTGCACCTCGATTGTCGAGTGCATTATTGGTTGTTCGATTGGTATTTTGGTGGACTTGTAGAGGATAGCTTTGTGGTGGGTTTGATAGGATTGTAAGTGATGGGTTATAAGTTGTGGCATATATTGGCTAAGGGGATTTTGTGATAGGGTAAGAATGTGGCATTCTTGAGTAGCAAGGGTTGGGTGCTTGATGTTGTCCTGGCTAAAATGAACTAGCATAATTTATGGCATTGGCCTCTTTTTCCTTTTTCTTACCAACCATTGGCTTCTTACTTGATCCAGCTATTTCCCTGGTAGACATTTTACCACTCTTAATGGCAACATCAATCATTTCCCCAGAGAGAACCAAGTCTGCAAATTTTTTAGTGGCATTTCCTACGAGCTTCTCATAATAAAGAGCGTATAAGGTGTGAATGAAAGTGACTGCCATCTCTTTTTCTATAAGGGGAGGCTAAACTAGGGCTATTTCTTCTCTCCATCTTTAGACGTATTGCTTGAAACTTTCAGTGGATCTCTTCTCAAAATTTATTAGGGAAATTGATCTGGCGCCTAATCTGACACGTACTGGTATTGATTTAGAAAGGCCTTAGCCAAGTTGGCCCATGATTGTATTTTGACATTGTCTAGCTCGATATACCACCGAGTTGCTGCCCTAATAAGGCTATGCTGGAAGCAATGGATTAGGAGCTTTTCATCTTTTTCATACCCAACCATCTTTTGCAAGTACATTTGGACATGGATAGAAGGATCAGCGGTTGGACACCAAAGACAGCGATTGAACATCAAGAGCTCTTAACTTGTTAGTCTCCTTGATAGCTTAGAGGTATTTTTCCAGTCGCTAGAATTTGCTCACTTATTCTGTAGTCATAGTGGACTTTTGACCTTCTATTTTCTTTGGTTCCTCATGGTCAAGGGCTATCAGATTTACCGATGAGACTCCTACATTCACCCTTTGAGTATCGGGAATAAATTGACCTATTGCAATGGGATTTAGCTAGATGACTAGTGAAGCCTGAGCAACAGGTGAAGGAGCAGGCCGTTGTTCTCATCTAGTTTCCCCTTGGGTAGATTTTGGATTATTAGTAGGGGGACTTTCAGCGTTTGGAGGATCATTCCTCGTGTTGGCAGTGCTGGCTTACCTTTTTTCTTCCATGAAAGCTATCATTACTTCCATAAGTTTTACGATTTGAGTTTGCATTTTGCATTATTGACGGAGCATCTGGTCTTGCGATTCCTTAACTATTAGTTAAGTCATTCAATACAAGCTTCATGATCACTCTCTATGATTTGTTTACGATGTTGCATGTTGTAGTGATGCAAGATGTTAGGTTCCATTTTCCTGATTGATCCCGGAGTCCCTTGCACTTTTGTGGCCTAATTTTCATACTAGACTTCTACTTGAAAATGTATTTATTGATGAGTGTTTATGATGTAGTGATGAGTTAAGATACTGAATGATTGATGCAAGTGTAAAAACATGAAAGTATATATGTATATACATTAGAGACAATTGAATCTTGGAACAACTTTGTCGATAATAACTTTCATAGAGCCACAAAAAAGGTCCCTTGCTGAACACTTAACGAGAACAATTGTCTCAAAATGATGACAGTCATGATAGTTATAATGAGATGATGCATGCACCAAAACACAAACAAAGGGAAACAAGTTAATGAAATGTATAAGAACAAATGTCAGAATTTAAAGAATTTAAGAACATCAGAAAAAATTCATAAAATGTCTCAGCCAAGGTGGTGAGATAAGAAATGGGTAGCGTGTCAACATGCCACGATGTAATCTGCCCCTCATAAGGTGATGCAATATCTTATTTTAATGGAATAATAACCAACTAGTGGTAATACCCGTTTATCACCACTAGTGCGGATACGCGTTAAGCCATGACTCGGATAGCATAACGGCTTGCAATATAAGACATTTGAATGATGGTTTTTGTTCACCATCACTTATTTATACTAAGGTTAGCCATCATTCGGGTGGCACGACGGTATGCCTTGATAAATGATAAAAACACATATGCAGGTGACAATTGCATACTCGTTGTCACCTACATAATTATGGTAATTAAGAGTAAAGGTTAGGAATGTTTCCCCGAGTGACCTTATTCTTTGAGTTTTCTAGTAGCATTTCGATATGGTTTGACATGGTTTAGCTCATAGGGCTCACTATATGATGTTTAAGTTGACGTTTAAACAGGTATCTGAATTAGTCCTCCGTCCGATAAGGATGGTTAAAGGGACCTCGATTCTTGACCCATCGTGGGTTTGGTAGAATGGGTTTGATCTATTGGATGTATTTTCTTATACAAATGCAGAGGGTTACTCAAGAGAGACATAGGTAATTTACGTCTGTGAAGTTATTGCCATGCTTTTGTGGAGGGTTACTCACGAAGGCAGATGGCTCATTTCCTCATAATGATTGGCTTATAACCATGCCATGGAGTTTGGCAGGACACTAATGCACATGCAAGTGCGTGGTGTGTGGTGGGAGATCAAACCTTTTGTGCTTACTTCCGTATTGCCACTTTTGTTAAAGTGATGATTATTCCAAAATAAGACAATCCTGATAATCATGTCAAACAAAAGATTAGTTGACAAAACAAATAAAGGGTCATAGTTAAATAATGATCGAAGATTGAAAAACTGAGAACCTAGGAAGACACGGCTAGTTATTGGCCTAACTCTCTCTACAATCCCCAATGGAGTTGCTAAGCTATCACAACGTACCCTAGGGTAGATCCTCACGGATCTATGAATACGTACGACTTAAAATATTTTTCTAACTTGGAATGTCTTATTGATCGAGACTTTTCCTTTGGTGATGTGATGAAAACGGGAATGTATGGATTCTCGACTTATGGTACAATGAGGGGGACCATAAGATGAATCGCTCATTTTATTGGTCTCGGATGACCATTGTAAAATGGCCAATGCTTGAAGTCACCACTGATCATTTCGGGCTAGGCATGACCAGATGCCTATTGAAACTTATGTTTTGAGTTACGAAACTCAAAACATCAACCCATAGTCTACATAGTGCAGAGATTCACCATTTGGGTTCAGGAGTTGGTTACACATGATGAGGTACAAACTTCTTCATGATGCCCAAAATTGGTACCTTACTAGCTATGTCTTATCGTGGTTTCGATTCTTTTGATCTTAACTTGTCACTATTTCGATATAACCCTATTTTAATGCATGAATCTTATAGCAATACAAATCCAAATTTTAATGAAAAAAGATTTAATCTCATATACACCCTTGAGAGATGGGGAATATAGAGATTTTTAATAAAATGAACTTTGGATTTTACTTTGAAAATAGAATGTTCCACTTTGGGCACTGAAGAGATACCCACGCAGAACATTATCTTTAATTTTATTTGAAATATGATGAAAACATGAATGCAAATAATCATTCCAACGAAATCATGTTAGTAAGGCAATAGATGAAGTAACATAACATGAATCATTTAATGCAATGATAAGGAAATGGAATGGACTATTGAAATTTATCTCGCAATTAGGATCAATTATTTGGGAATAACCAAATTGACAATTTTTAAGACGCATCTGGGTTTCTTGATTAAACGAGGTTTGTTTCACATATTCAAGGGAGTTTGAAAAAAATAATTGTAATTGAAAGACAGGTTTGGAGTATCCCTTCAAAAAGGAGGGGTTGGAGGATCCCTATGAATGATAAATAATTTTCATAAAGGGGGATTCTTTTAATCTTAACAATTTTGAAAAGTAGGGTTAGAGTATCCCCTCAAAAGGTCAGGGTTTAAGTATCCCCCTGGATGGCAAATCATTTTGACAAAGGAAGATTTTTCAATCTCGACAATTTTGAAAAGCAGGGTTAGAGTATCCCCTTGGATGGTCGAGGTTGAAGTATTCCCAAAAGTGACACCTTTGGCATTATTTAGAAAAGTCGATTTGGAAAACTTAAGTTGACAAAACTTTGTGATTTAGGAAATGTGTGAGCATTTTGACGATTTTTTTTTGCAAGAGAAATTATTGTGAATGAGAATGGTAAAGATGTAAAATGTGTTTATGCCTGAATACGAGCCTATGGAAGGTTAAAGCATGTTCTCAAGTCAGATCGGGTTGATACGGAGACATTCAAATGTCTCGAGATGAAACTCGGGAAAACAACTTAATTTTGACCATAATTGAAAACAGGGGATAACATCGCGCTATCTTGCTTCCCAAATTTATTCTAAATTGGTTTAAAGGCTTTAAAAGGTGGACAATATACCATTAGAAAGGTAACTCGATGAGGGTCAATCTAAAAATATGCTCAACATCCCAAAAAGTCATTTTCTTGAAAAATAAATTTTTAAGTTTGGATTGAACGCACTACTGGTAGAGCATATGAAAGACTATGTGTGTCAAAATTGGAAAAATCACGTCAGCCTCATTCGGTATCGAAAAATTGCAAAGAATAACTTTTGAGAAAGGGAATTTTATGAACTTTTTAGGAAAAATGCTTGAAAAGTTTTGAAAAATCATTTAGTGGGTTGAAAAGCTCAACTAGAGTACATGTCTAGATTCTAGAAGTTTTGGACAGTTTAGATTTGAAAAATCATAACTTTCTCATCTGGACTGATGTGGGATGAACAAGAGCCTATTTTAATGGTATTTTGACACACTCTCTATGATAAATATCATAAAATTCACTGATCGTTTGGGATTTTAAAATAATTTTTCAATTTGTAATAGCCGTGCTGCCAGCAGGGGTCAAGGGAAAGCA
This sequence comes from Adansonia gregorii, assembly GCA_038382025.1. Classification (NCBI taxonomy): domain Eukaryota; kingdom Viridiplantae; phylum Streptophyta; class Magnoliopsida; order Malvales; family Malvaceae; genus Adansonia; species Adansonia gregorii. Next base: position 18,570 of record JBBYHO010317325.1, on the reverse strand, counting down.
GGGGATATCTCTTATTTTTTTTTCTACGAGTCCAAACTCGAGTCATTAAGATTCAAACATCTATGACTGAAAGGAAGGAGTGGCATGAGCATCACGAACTCATTTGTATAGCCTCGGAGTAGTTTAGGATGATGAAATAGCCTGTTGATCATACCATTCAAGGTTTTGACTCAAATAAGGCACAAACATTTAGGGAATAATTGTAAGACCATTTTTGTTTCAAAATTAGAAGATTTGAGCTTGTTTAACCAAGATTCTAGATCTGGAAAAACTTAATTTTCCCTAAGATATTTTGCGAACTTTATGGAAAATGCTAAGTCCATGCTAATCCTCATTGGTTGAGGTTAACATGCTTGGCTTGGAGGGTTTTTCAAAATCAGTTTTTGAAAGCCATCAAACATGCATTTAGACAAAGGGAAGACAACAAACATACAAGGGGATGGCACATAGCATGAATGGGGATGCTAACTTTACCAATGGTTTAGGCAAAGAAAGTGTTATGTAATGTGATAAGAAAATGTTATGGATGCTAAAAATGGCAATGATTCATGCGAGATTCAAGCTAATGTAGAGATATGCTTGAAATATGTTAGGTTAATAATTCATGCATGGATTAATCATAACAAGATGCATGGATATGGCATAAAATTCATGAGCAAGAGGTATCAAACTAATGAGGATGAAATGAGGGATTTTGACACATCAAAAAGGCATTAAGGCATCCAAATCCTAAACTACTACAACCAAAAGCCACAAAAATACATGATAATCCTAAGAGGGTGATGGAAATATGGAGAGTTCACTAAAATGATCAAGATGCTGAAAAACAAAAAATACAACTGATAAAGTGAGAAGTTATACCAGCAAAGCTTCACTTTTTGGCCAAACAATTGGAACAGTAGAGATGGCTTGAATTTTCTTTTCTTCCTTGTTGTTAATAAGCAAGAAAAAGAGAAAAACAAAGAGGTTTTGGTTCTGGTATGGATGAGGGTGATTTTCAGAATGTGTAGTGGTTGACCGTGAGTGTTTTGGGGCTATTCTTGGGTGCTGAGTCAAAAGCTACGGGATTTTATTTTTTTGATGTGTGAATGTGTTTTAGAAGTGAAAATGAGCTGGAATTAACCTTTTTTAGCTAAGATATAAGTGGTCCCTTTATACCAACATTTTGGAGCCAAATTGAAGGTGTTTTTGGCTATTTCTAAAAAGGGACAAAGTGATGTCAGCATGGTGGCTATAGGGTGGCTGTAGGGAGCCACTTACTGCCAATATGATAGGCATAGGGTGGTTGGTTTAAATGCTGAAATGATTTTCTAGCAAATAGGGTGGCTGATGGTGACATTGGCCAACAACTAGGGAGGAGTAGGGTGATGAAACGACATTGACCCTTTGATCCAATTTAGACTAAAAAAAATGTTTTGATTAATTTAAAAGTCTAAATTCATAATTTGACATGTGTTTTAATCTTTCTTGATGCAAAAAAAATGAGTTAAAATTGAGTTTTGGATCAATGGTGGATGAGTAAAAAATGCTCGGACTGTGAAAATGGCCTGCATGTATTGATACATTACAAAATGTATTGATACATTACAGAATGTATTGATACATTTGGTCTAAAAACCTTAAGTGTATCGATACAATGAACATTGTATCAATAGAATGATCATTGTATTAATACTATGAACCACTATATTGATACTATGAACTGCTATATCGGTACATTTCTTACAGAATGCATGTTTCGATCTTGGCATGGCCTAGTATCGATACATAAGGTCCTATATCGATACACACAGAGGCTCATGTATCGATACATCTACATGTTGTATCGATACAAATAGGGATATTTCAAATTTTGGGATCGTTGGAGCACCGTATCGATACATGAGAACCATGTATCGATACATTCAAGTAAAATTATGAATTTTCTCATATATTTTGTACTCGAAAACCTTGAACTGCATAATTTGATGCCACATCTTTGCATTTACCTTTGATATGATCCTTAGGCCTCCTTGACCTCCTTAAAATACTTTTTCGTTGGGCGACGATGATCATCGTCCCTTATCACGTCCATGCTTTAGATTGCTATAAATTAACCTAGACAAAATAAGGTGTCTATAAGCTGGCACTAATTTTTTAGTACTTAACTATGATTCTCATATTTTTAAGATTATTTACAAATTAGTTTTTAATTCTAAGTAAATCGAGTTTCCATATATTTTGAAAATCAAAATATTCTAAGTAAATCAGGTTTCTATATATTTCAAAAATCAAAATATTCTAAGTAAATCGTGTTTTTGTTCTTTTAATAATGCAAATCAAACACTTTAGTTACTGATTCAAGGTTTTTTTTCATGTTAGTGGTGTGACTAGCAATCATGTAAACATTAAATGGATGAAGCCCATAAAACACAGTGGCCATGCAAAGTTAGTAATGGGTTATGATAATAAGATCCTTATGCATTAAAATCGTGTTTCCAAAAACGTCCATAGTCATCATGTCGTCAAGACAAGGCATTGACAATACCCAAAGATTAGTATATGCTAAGCCTCCATGCATTTGATGCATATAACTTTTTGATCTCATAGAAATTAAAGTATAAAGATACTTTGAGATAGCATATGGGTCCTTGTTTTGTAGAAACAAGTTTACTAAACATGCCTATACAAGAACTCCATTTGGTTTAAGTTACTTAAGTGTTTATGGAATACATTCTCATGTGCCAGTTGTGTATATTAGTGAGACTTATGATACCAAGTCATCTTGCATGGGGAGTGTCAGCTTTGATTCCATCATCCACAATAGATGGATGCTTATGGTAGGGTGGTTTTAGGCATAGCATGAACCATATAAAGGTGGATGGATGGTCCAAAGAGGATTCACTACTCCAAGTGACATTGGAGACATATATGATTTCTTCTTAGCTTCAGTTAACTTGGTCAAGTCATTGGCCAATGCATGATGAATTTAGAAAAAATTATTTCTCTAAATTCATAAGGATAAACGAAAACTGCAAAAACTAATATGGATTGATAAATGAGTAGATGCTACATCATGCACATGGTTTTTCTGGGATATTTGGTAAATGGATTAAAGTACATTAAAAGGTTTCTTAAAGAGGTTGTATTGACTTCTTTTACATATCTGGTGGCCATAATGCCTTACTAGAGGCCAATCTTGGTCTATAAATATAAGTACACTTGACTAGCTAATATGTTTAGTGCTATTATGATGTAAGCCTAATTGCTTACTTACAATAGAATGATCTATTAGATTAAAATCAAGATATAAGTAAGTATGACTTATTTAAATTCAGAAAGACTTAATTAAATAAGTTTAATTAAGAATAATTTAAGACATAAATTATATTTATGAAATTTAATTATAGATGTCTTAATATGGTAATAAAGATAAGAACGTTTTATCAAGATAATGTCTATTTGTGACATGGTTTTAGAGATAATATTAAATAAGGCTAAATAATTATATTTGGAAAATTAAACAATTATATTATAATTATATTATAATTATTTAGTATTACTTATATGAAGTAAAAATTATTTTACTTGAGTTAGAAAAGTTAATTATGAATTAAATTATCTGACATGTAAATTTAGTGGTTAGGTCAAAAGCCTAATTATCAAGTCAAGAGAGGTTAGTTGTGAATTGTTATAGGTTGGGCTTGGCACATGGAATAGCTATCATTGGTGTGTTGTTGGGCTAAAATATTAATAAGTTACTATTTAAGGTCCAATCTTGTACAAGCTAATTAAAATAGTTTTAATTAGGCACCAAGTTCAAAGTAGGGCCACCTTCAGGTATGTTAGTAATGGGCTCAGTTGACCCAAAAGTCAAGCCTAACTTAGCCTAAGGTGTGCTTAAATACATTATTAAGGCTCTTTAGTATATTAAAGAGGATAGAAGAGCCTTAGGTAATAACCTTAGACTTCCCCGAAAGGTATGGGGCATTGTTTTTCTTTCTTAAGCTTTCTTTGAGCTTTCATGCTTTTCTAAGTGTTCTTGAATTGATCTTGACACAGACAAGGTAGGAAATAGTTTTCTGACATTGAGAAATTAATTTTTCATAAAAAGTTATGAAATTGGCCAAATCTTAAAATCCTTGCTTCTCCAAGCCTAATTGTGATAATTTGCATTCCAAGTGGTCAGAAAGTGTGTTTGATCATTACGAATGTTAAAAAATTAGTTTTCTATTCTAAAGGAATCATCTGGAATAAAAATTATGATTTTTGAATTCATGTATTGGTATCTACATAAAACAGCTACTTCCCTATAGAGCTATTTTCTTTTTCCTCTTGGAATAATAAGTGTGGGAATTATTCTCGAATCACTTTAGTTTTGAACCTGTTGATTATATATCTTTTTGTTAAGGCTTAAGAAGCTTTTTGGCTAGCATCAAAGAACCATCGAATCTTATGAGGGCTTCAATAGGTATTTATGTAGATCATTGTTAGAGGCAAAACACTTAGACTAGTTTTAGCCTCAAGAAGAGATCATAGTAATTAACTCATGGTGTATTTGTGTAGGGATCGACATTCTGAAAGTTATGAATCTCTAAGTAAGTATGATTTCTATTAGATCTATGATTTGAATTGCAGTTCGATCACGTATATATTTCTTCTTAAGATCCTATGGAAATTCTAGTACTTTTTTGTTCACTTTGTACTCATTTTTGTGTTTATATCGATAAGTATAAGCCCGAGATTTCCCAACAATGGCACCGAAGCCTAAGGTTTGTAAATTACCTGTGGTTTAGCATGCTAGTTTTTGGTGCTAGTTTAGCATGCCAATTTTTAGCCTATAATTTTTGATTTTGGCGAAATTCGTAACCAATTATTTTTATTTACTTGTTTTTAAATCTAGATAGCATTTAATATTTGGCTTTTATCATGTTTAAAAGTGTTTAAGTAATTAAGAAAAATTTTAATTAATTCAAATTAAAGTCTTAACATGTTGTTAGCTTTCAATGTTGTTTCGATGTTGTTTTGATCCATTTCTTGAATTAAAAATTAAAGTAATTGTTTCTTTTTAATTTTTAATTTTCCAACATGTCAATCCATTTTTATTATCAATATTAATTAGTTTAAAATACATTTTTTCTAATTAAAATTATATTAGAGCCATCTGTTAATGTTTTGGTCTTGACTGTTAATAAGATGGCTTTGTTTTGGTGTCTTGATGGTTTTGAAACTTTTTGAAGCTTTTAATTCAACTTTTTCCTTTTTTTTCTTCCTTGAAATCGTCATCAAAATTTTTCAATACTTTCTAGGAAAATTACTTTAAAATCAGAGTTGAAAATGCTTCAATTCTAGGGCATATTAGATGCCCTAGGTGCATGCATTGATTATGCCACTTTGTCTTTGTTCTTTTGACCTTAGTGCAACATCCACGGTACCAAAATGTTGCTGTAAATTTATTGTATTTTTAGAGGTTTAGTGGGGGGAAGACAATAGTGTTTGAGTTGAATTAGGATGGCTAAGATAACCATGTATTGAGTACTTCTAGTTGACTCATAGTTGGACTAGGGCACCACTAAATGTTGTACCACCTAATCCTAGTTGAAGTAAGGTTCATGTAACCCAGATTTTCTTGAAATTTTGAGTCTAATATGATCAGACCAAGATAATTCAAAATAGAAAAAATTAAAAAAAATGCTTAAAGTTAGCAAAATTGGCGCAATGTACCTCTCTAAGTTATGTTTCATTAAAACTTTTACTTATTATCAAACACCTAATTATCTAGTTGTATTGATTTTCTTAAATTATTTAAGATATGAATTGGATAGTGTAATAAGCATGCAATTAAAATTCAATTAAATTGTTTAATTGAAAAAATATTTAATCTTAATGATTAATCCTACATAGAGTAGGATTTGTTTTACTATGATTAGAATGAATGTTAATCACGTAAGAAAATTGTTTTCTTAATTAAATTAAATGTGGATCAATTTCTAAGACTTTAAAAAATGTAGAAAGCAAGTTTCCTAAATGGTTTAGGAAATATTGCTTGCCAAATGGTTTGTCCAAATTAAAACAAAGTTATATAAAAGTTAGATAATGTCTTAATTAAGACAAACAGCCTAAAAGTAAGGTAATGTCCAATGTATTGTCTTAAAATGTTATTTTTGAAAAACAAGTTTCCTAATGGTTTGAGAAATATAAGATGCATAATGGTTTGTTTAAATTAGGATAAAGTCATCTAAAAGTTAGATAATTTCCTAGTTAAGACAAACAATCTAAAAGTTAAGTAATGAGAAATTTACGAGAAGTTTTTTAATAGTTCAGAATTTAATTAGAAATGTTTTAATTATAGAATCAAAATAACTAAATAATTTAATAAATCATCTCAAGATGTTTGATGAGGTTTATGCAAATGATACACAAGACAACCAAGTGATATTGGCTGTGCTTATTTTGATTCATGCTTATAACATGATTATATTAGACCGAGGATGATTATAGGCTAGCTTTAGTATGATTAGTTTTGTGTAAGGCATTTATAAGTTACTAATGCAAACAAATCACTTTAGTTTGTGATTCAAGGTTTTCCTTCAAGTTGGTAGCATCATAAACACTCATGCAAACACTAATTATATAAAGCCTATGAAATATAATAGTCTTGCAAGTTAGTAATGAGTTACAATGATAAGATCTTTATACATTACAGCCGTGTTTCTAAGAACATTCCTTGCTATTGTATTGTCAATATAGGGCATTGACAATGCACAAAGACTAACATGTGCTATGCCTCTATGCATTTGATACATGCAACTTTTTGATCTTATAGAAGTTAAAGTATAAAAATACTTAGGGATAACATATAGGTGCTTATTTTATGGGAACACGTTCATTAAACATAGCTTGTATAAGAACTCCATTTGCTATAAGTCATTTAAGTCTCCATTGAACATGTTCTCATGTGCCATCATGTACATTAGTCTTTAGACTTGTGATATCAGGTCATCTCGTATAGGTAGTGTCATACTTTAATCCATTATAAATAAGTCTACAAGGGATAGATGCCAAAATAATGGTGGTATTCAGTATGGCATGAAGCTTATGGGGATGAATAAGTGATCTAGAGAGAATTCACCATTCCAAGTGACATTGGAGACAAATTTTATATGTTATTAGCCTTGGTTAACTTGATAAAGTTGTTTGCTAGTGCATGATGAATTTAGGAGAAATTATTTCTTTAAATTCATAAAGTTAATCAAAAGCTACAGAGATTAATATAAATTAATACATAAGTAGACATTACACCATTCTCATGTTTTTTCAAGATATCTGGTGAAAGGACTAAAGTACAATGAGAAAATGGTTACTAAAAGATTTCTTCAGAGGTTATATTGACTCTTCCTGCATAGTGGGTAGCCATGATGCCTTGCTAGAGGCCAATCTTGGTCTATAAATATAAAAATATTTAATTGGGTAGTTATATTTATTGCCATTATGATGGCAGCCTAATGGGTCACATACGATAAGATGATCTATTAGATTAAAACTAGGATTTAGTTAAGCATGACTTAATTAAATAAAAGGTAAAATGAGGAAGGCTTAGTTTAATTAGTTCAATTAAATGCTATTAAAGACATAAATTAGATTTATGAAATCTAACTAGAGATGTCTTAATATGATAGTAAAGATTAGAATGTCTTATCAGGATCATGCTTAATAATAGGCACGTAAATAAGGATATCTTGGTTTTAGGATCAAACAATTATTTCTAGTAAATTACATAATTACTTGATAAGTATTTAATAATATTTACACGAAGTAAAATTGTTTTACTTAGATGAGAATTTAATTGAAAATTAAATGTTCTTGCATATGAATAGGGGTTAGCGAAAAAGCCTTAAATATAAAGTGAAGTGGGCTTAGTTTTGAACAAATCCTATTTAGACTTAATATAGGTTTGGCTTTTCATTGGTGGGCACTATTGGAGTTGCATCAGTCTAAAATATTAATTAGTTAATACTTAAGCCCAATCCTTAATGGAATAGGTAAAAAACTTTCACCTAGATCCCTGAGGAAACACTAAAAGTGGCACCACCTTCAAGTACATTAATAATGTGACTCGATTGACTTAGTAGTTAAGCCTAACCTAGTTTTAGATGTATTAAAATACATTACTCAGTTTAACTGGTTGGTGCAAGTTCTTTAAAAACCCTAGGCACTAATCTTTAGACTTTTCTAAGAAGGTTAATCCAACCTTACAATTTTTCTAAGCAAGTTGGCTCTATTTTCATCTTTTTAAGGGATTTGGAACCGTTCTTTATCCAAATAAAAGTAAAAAATTAATTTTCTATCCTAAATGAATTAATCGAGATAAAAAAAAGATTTTTTGACTGGTTTATTAGGATATGCAAAAAACTACTACTTCTTATAAAGCTAGTTGCTTCTTTCTTTTGGCATAATAGGTGTAGGAGTCATTAGCAGATCACTTTAGTTCGAAACCTTTTAGCTATATATTTTTTGTTTGAGATGTAGAAAGCCTTTTTGCTTGCACCAAAGAACAGCTAGACCTCATGAAAGCTCCAATAGGCATTTTTGTGGATCACCGTTAAAGGCAAAACACTTATATTGGTTTTAACCTCAAGAAAAGATTGAAGTAATCAAGCCATGATGTGTTCGTGTAAGGATCAAAACACTTACAATTACAAGTCTTTAAGTAGGTGTGATTTCTATTAGATCTATGTTTTAACTTGCAATCAGATCACATGCACATTTCTTCCTAAGATATTGAGAAAATTCAAGTACTTTTTTATTTACTTTTCGCTATGGTATTTAATTCTGATAAAATTTTTATGGTTATGTTGATGCGCATGAGCCTGGAATTTCCTTTTAATGGTATCAAAGCCAAAGGTTTGTAAATTATATGTGGTTTAGCATGCCAATTTTTGGTGATAACAATTCGATTAATTTATGAGTTGAGTTAAAAATTTTTTATTTTGGCAAAATTTTTAAAATTTATTTTTAATCAATTTTTTAAATTTAGACAACATATAAGTTTTGGCTTTAATTATGTTTAAAAGTTTTTAAAAAAGTAACTAAAATTGTTTTAATTAATTCAAATTAAAGTCTTAACACATCTTAAGCTTTTTAGGTTGTATCAATGTTGTTTTAATCCATTTCTTGAATTAAAAATTAGAGAAATTATTTTTTATTTTTTTAATTGTCTATAATGTTAATCCATGTTTATATCAATATTAATTAGTTTAAAATATGTTTTTTTCCTAATTAAATTGATATTGTAATCATTTATGAATATTTTGGTATTGACTGTTGCTAGGATGGCTTCATTTTGGTGTTTTGATAGTGCTGAAATTTTTAGTAGCTGTTAGTGCAAAAATTTCCTTGCTTTTCCCTTGAAAGTATCATGATAAGTTCATAGTAGTTGCTGGAAAAGTAAGGTTAAAATTGGAGTTGAAAACATTTCAATTCTAAGCCATATTGTGTGTATTAGATGTGTTTGATATGTGCGGCACTTCATCTTCCTCATTTTAACTTTGATGCATCATCTATGGCAGCAAGATGCTGCTGCAAATTTCCTGCATTTTCGAAGGTTTAATGGGAGGAAGATGATCGAATTTGAGTTTGACCAAGATAGCTTGAATAGAAAGCATGGTAGGAACTAAATAATAAGACTAGAAAGCTTAATGTGCTGGGAGAATGATCTATGCAGCTTGGATTTTCTTGAAATTTTAAGTCTAATATGTTCAGATCAAGATAATCCAAAAATATAAAAAAATAAAAATAAAAATAAAAATAAAATATCTTCTAAATGTTAGCAAGAGGTTAGCGTAATCACCTTACTTGAAGGTAGATTCCATTAAGACTCCTAGTTATCATCAGACATTTAATCATCTAATTGTTATAATTTCTTAAATATGTTTAAGACATACATTGGATAATGAAATAAACAAGGAATTAAAATTTAATTAAATTTTTTAATTAAAAATATATTTAATTTAAATATTAATTCTAATTTGGTTGGCATTTATTCTAATATGATCAGAATAAATGTTAATTATGTAAGAAAATTGTTTTCTTAATTAAATTAAATATGGATCAATTACTAAGATTTTGAAAAAACAAATTAGAAAACAAGTTTTCTAAATGAATTAGCAAAGATTACATGTTAAATTGTTTGTTCAAATTAAGACAAACAATCTAAAAGTTAGGTAATGCCCAATTTAATATCCTAACATGTTTTTAGAAAACAAGTTTCCTAAAATGGATGGTTTGTCCAAATTAAGACAAAACTATCTAAGGTTAGATAATGTCCTAGTTAAGACAAACAACCTAAAAGTCAGGTGATGTTAAATTTAAGGCAATCTTCTAAAAGTTAGGAATTTATTTTAAAATGTTTTAATTAAAGAATTGAAATTGCTAAATAATTTGATAAATCATCTTAAATTATTTGATGAGATTATGCAAATGACACACAAGTGATATTGGGTATGGTTATTTTGTTTCATGCTAGTAATATGGTCATGCCACTGTGAGGATGATTTTGGACTAGACCTCAGTATGACTAAGTTATGGATGGTTGAATTTTGCTTTTGGTATTTATTTTAAATAAGGTCAGTGAACCTTACCTTCTCTTTTAATTCTAGGTTGTAAATTCTTTTCTCACCTAACTCCCTTTGAATGTAACTCAAGGTTTCTTACAGAATATGTAACCATTGCATAGGACTTGTTTGGCTTTAGGTTAAAATTAGAATTTATGTAAATCGATCAGGTGTAAAGAAGACAACACCAAGAAGAAAGGCCCAAAAAGGTAATTATCAGGACTTGCTAAGACCTTGTATGATATCCTTAGGAATTTAAGCAACTAGATTCCCAATGGTTCACAAAAACTAGATAGATGAAGTCTATAACATCCTAATAGAATGCATGTTAGATTTATTTTTGAATATATATATATGTGATATACGATTGAATAAATGCTAAGCATGCTAATAAAACAAAGCAACGAGGCTTAACTTCAATGATTAAAAATCCCTCGTAGAGTATTAGTCCATGTCGAAGCATGATTAGATGCCTTCCGTTGTTCATAATTGAGGACCCCAAGTTTTGACTGTGAGGGTTTGTTAAGTCACTCAAAGTCCCTTCTAATGTTGTGTTATGAATAATGGGTCTTACTCAACTAATGTTGTGTTATCTAGATGTCCATAAACTTGACTGCATGCATTAGAGGCGTGGTTAAGGGAAATACATATGATGTATTTAGGCAAAGAGTTAACACTTAACTGATCTAGAAGTTGCATAGAGATGTAATTCGTAAGTTAAATTACCCACTCATTTAATTTCTACATGGTTTGTCGAGTCACTCGAGTTTATGTAAGGATGAAAGTGTTCCTAGCTCATTAAAAAAATTCAAATATTAAACTTCTTGAATTAGGGTTGAGGGCTATAATCTCAATAAAATAGTGAGGACAATCATTAAAGTTGTAAAAGCTTACTTAATGATTGAAATTGTAAATTATTAACTACAAAATGTTTTGGTTCATAATGGATATAAACATAACATTTGTAAAAAAAAAAATTATCGCTAAGTTAGCATACATGATGCTAATAAGTTTTAATAAGCTAGAATACATTGACTAGTCCCATATTGAAAGACATACCAAAAAATTGCCCACTATGTTAGCGACAGTCTATCCAGTTTATATTGATGACCTTGATTAAGCCACATTGTTGTCGATGTTTAATCCCGTTCGAGCCTCTTCTAAGCAAATAAAGTGCTATCTAAGAACCCAAGTCAAATACACACATCAATTTTGGACCTCTTATGACTTGATTTAGAGGCCAATTTTCTTGACAATGGTAATAATAAAGAATAGAATAATAAAGAGGGACCATAGATGTTGTGCCACTGATTCCTGATGACATGATGCCAAAGAGGGAAAAATGAAGACTTGAAGGATGAAATTGAACAATTGGAAACTTTTGGAATGTAAAAAAAATGCCATTTTTATGAAATTCACAAAGACGTATTGATATATTTCTTTAATGTATCAATACATCATCATGTTTTAGTCATTCCAGACCTAAAACATGTGTTATATTGATATAAGCCATATCGTATCGAGACTGTAGACACCCTTTTTTGTTCAGGCCATCATCCAAGGCATCAAGAGTCATTACTTGGTGCATTAGTAGGGCCATTCAAGCAAGTGTGGATCAATTCACATTGTTTTCCAACCAAGGTGAGGTTTTTAGGAAGTCAAAGATATGAAAAATCCATAATTTTGTATGCAACTCTCATTACATGGCCTTTAGGTATCAATACAAGGCCTCTATGTCATTAAAATCCAAAAACTACTATTTGTATCAATATAGGGGCCATGTATCAATACATTTGCTCAATGTATCGATAAAATAGCTAAATTATAATTTTTGGCCAACAAGTATCAATACAAGGAGAGATGGTATTGATACAATATACATTGTATTGATAACATGTTCAATTTATCCATACATTCTGGTTTTTGCCTAATTATATTAATACAAAACACACTGTATCGATGCTTAAGGTTACTTTGGCCTGATTCATGCCATTTCCATACCTTTCCAGCATGATACTGAAACATGGATTTGGTCAAAATCATGGACACACAAAATCTTTAATCTCAAATATAACTTCCTAAAAATCATATGGATTTCATTTTTGGCTTTAAGCATTGATCATAACATTTTTGAATGGTCCATTAAGCTTGTTACAAGGGCATTTCATGCAATAATGTGGATTAATCAAGGGCAAGCTAGACTTTGCTTATTAGGTTAGCTTATGCATCATTTGTTTCTGCTACCAAAGATGTACATCATCCAATGAAATGTTTAAAGCTTGCTCTTTGGTACGATGATTTACCATATTTTACACTCTAAATGTCCTAAATATGTCATCTTTGGTAGGTTTTTGATGGCCGAGATTAAATCCTATATGATATGCATTATGTGCTCAGTAATAGGAACTTTTATACATATTTTACATCAATCTCCAACCTCTAAAAAATTTCATTCCCGTAGCTCTTTCTCAACCCTTCCCTATAACCTCCTAGAACCTTTCATTTATTTAGTTTCTCCTTTCCAACCTCCCCTTATTTGATATTACAACTATTAAGCTCATTCTTGGCCACCCTTTTCTTGCTAATTCATAGCAAAAAAATGGAAAAAAGTGAGCTTTAAGTGCAAAGTCTTTTATGCTTAACATCAACAATAAAGCTCTCAAGCTTTTAGGTATGTTCCTATTTTCTTCCATTAATCTAAAGTTTTCTGTTCATTTTTCATCATTGTAATTAGCTTTAATATGCTGATGATGACCTTACTTAGGATTTTCATGCATCTTATGGCCTTGGTTATGGTACACTTAGGATTTGTGATGCTTGGTTGACTCATCTACCATGTTTTTCTATATTTATGTGCTTGGTTCATTTTGAAAGTATGTTTTAATGCTATCTTAAAATCCTTGCAAGTTTTTTTCCTTTGTTTAAGTATGTTCACATCATTTCCATGACATAATTCTTGATGTCCTTTATAAAAGTAATATCTTTAAGCATCTCCATGCTTATCTCTTTGTATTTTATCATTATTTTCATGTTTAAATGTCATTTTTTATTTGTTTAAACCTACTTTCCATGTTTATTGCCATATCATATTTAGTTTGTCACATGTTTGTCAAAATACTTGTTTAATGCTTGCCAAAAGTTTATTTTCAAAATCCCCAAGTTAAGGTCATGTTAACTTCAATAAATAGAGATTAACATGGACTTAAGGTTTTTTTATCTATTGGTCTTCTAATCTTAGGAAATAAAATCAAGCTTTCCACGTCTGAATTTAAGGTGAAATGAGGCTAAATACTCAGATTTTCAAAATAAAATGTCCTTTCATTTGTATTAAAGTGTTATGCCTTGATTTTAGGGTCTAGTGCCTCTTGCTAGTGACATGGTTAATGGGCTATTCGATCGTCCCAAACTACTTTAGTATTGAGCAAATGAGCTGGTGAAGCCACTGCTATCAACCCTTTTTCCACAAACATTTGAATGTCCATAATCTAACTTTAGTTCTAGAAAACCCAAAAAAAAAATTTCCCTTGTTTCATGTTGGCAACACTATAGTCATGACTTGAAAAATCATTTTTGAACCCTCAACAGTTTTTTCACAAATTTTCTAATATTTTTCCCTTAAATGGAATTGGATTACCTTTCTAATGGTAGCTCGTTTGCTTTTGGATCATTTCGAATGAGGGAGTTATTATTTTTTAGACTAATGCTGTCTAGAACCCATGTAATTAATGATTTGCATTCTAGTTTGGCCATTTTGGCCCACCAAATGATTTTTATTGGTTTTACAAATATTTTTTCAAAATATTCATGAAATTCCCTTTCTGAAAAGGTACGTTAGCAATTTAATAATTCCTAATGAGTTTGAAATGACTATTCATAGTCTATTGCATCATTCCCCTACACATGTTGCCAGTGTCAGACCACTCCCAACTTGAAAAATTATTTCCACCAAGAAAAGCAATTTTCAAGGATTTTTGGAATATTTTATATTAATCCTTATTGAGTTATCTTTCTAATGATACCTCAACCTACCCCTAGCACCTTTAAATTTGTCTGAAATAAAATAAAAAAAGGAATAATGTGATACCATCCTCTGCTTTTAGCATTAGTCAAAATTTGTTGATTCTTCCCAAATCCTTTTTTGAGGCATTCAAATGCATCTAATTAAGTTTAGCCCTAACCATTAAGTCTAAAAGTGTTCGTGTCAACCCTGTTAGGCTTAGGTTAAGGCATAAATATTTTTACAAATTTTACCAATTTTCATTTTTTATCAATTTCCATTTTAAAAATAAAAACCATCGATTTTTGTGACGAAATATCAACAATGCCATTTTTGCCTAGAAATAGTTAATTTTCATCAATTTAAGTTTTTGGATTTTGCTTTAAAAAAAAAAAACAAAATTGAATTTTCTTTCTCCTAGACTTTCTTCGAATATTTTCAAAATTCAAACCCTATTTTCACACCTTAATCAACCCATGGATCCAAATGCATTTCAAAAAATAGTTAACTTGGTTATGTCTAGATAATAGAAGACAATTATGAGATACAATTCGACCTTTTTCTTCCTTTTTTGCATGATTTATTTTATGCAATATTACTTTATCATTTCATCTAACACATTTCTCTTTATGGTGTTCACTTTACATTTATATTTCCAAATTGTTTTCAAAAGTCATTAAAGGCAATGTTTCATGTCAGTATCCCTTTAGTACTTGATGCGAAATATCCTATTTTCTAAACTAATTTTGGAGCTCATTTGTAAAAAATCTCAACGTGTCCCACCTTTTTGGGACACATATAGGATCAAAATTTTGCTTAAAATCTAGATATACTATTTTATACAAATTCATGTGTAAGAAGGAGAGTATATTTGAATAAGGACAAGTCAAAACTGAAGATATTGAAACTAAGTTACGATGTGCTAAAGGGTACCAATTTTGGGTGTCATGGGGATATTGATACTTCCTTGCGCGTAACCAACTCCTAACCCAATTGTTTAATCTTTGGACCATCTAGGCCATGAAATCAAGGTTTTAAGTTTTGTAACTTGGAATATTAGTTTTGATAGGCATTTGATCACGCCTAGCTAAAATGATTGGTGGCGACTTTAAGCATTGGCCACTTTATGATGGCCATTTAAGACCAATTGGATGAGTTATTTCTCTGAAGTTTCCCCATGATTAAGAGCTGAGAATCCAAATTTCTCATTCCTATCGTGTCAAAAAGGATGATCTGGGTCAAGAGGATGCTTTCTTGTTAAGAAAATTATTTTTATGTCACATGAACTTTTTTCACTAGGAGGGGAAGTATGTTGCCAATAGATACGACGTCATGATTTTTGGATTTTTTTGGTTCTAGAAAGCACTTGTTTTGATGCAAACACCTATGTATTGATATAGCATAAAAGTTTTCATCACAAATAAGCTTTTTCACCTAAGTTTTCTTAAATTTCTTATTCTAATGGCCTTGAAACACTTTGTAACCGTACAAAATGTCCTTTAGAAACATTTTTACATTAAAATATAGGCATGAAAACCATTGAGTCTTAAATAAGCTAGGGATAAGTACGATTACTGCTTAAATCATGCATGGGAACTAAATGGCATCTAGTTTGGTTATGTTCTAACTATTTTGAGTCTAGTTTAGCTGAATTCCAATAAAGGGCTATTTTGAGTTAAAATGGTTTTCTTGCATAGAACTAAGATTTGGCCATCTAGAGTGGGATTTCTCTTTGAGGGAATACAGTAGAGAATGTCCATCAAATTCAGTTAAAATCATGCTTTATTTAGAAAGATTTTAACCTTTGATTAGACCACCTAATCCTATAGAGGGAGTGCTTGCAAATAAGCTTGGTTGATTTGCGAAGATGCGATAAACTTTTATAGCGATGAGATATCAACCAAAAAGGGTTAAAACCATCTTCAAAAAATTTATTAGAGGGGATCCCTTTAGTTTTTAATTAAAAATAATAGAAAGAAAAAAAAAGAGTTAAAAAAAGAGATAAAGGAAGAGAGATACCTTTAAATGTCTACCTAAGGTTGTTTTCTTTCATCTTTTGCCTTTATTTTGCTTTTTCTTTTCTCCTTTATGAGAGCTTGATGATCTTAAGCCATGCTTATGTAATGATTTGTGCCAGGGTGTAAGAACCTAGCTAGTGCCAAATCTTGAGCTAGGACTTTAAAATGCCACATTTTGATTTTTTTACGATTTAGTTAAAAGTTTGTTAAAAACCAAGCTTTCATCAAGAAAATTTGGTTTCCAAGTGTTTTATGTTGAGTTTTCTCATTTTGATGTGATTTTCATTTTGTTTTCCTCTTGATGTAACTTTATTTTGACTATTGATTCTATTCATATGCTATTCCATGTATGATGCATGCATTTTATGTTTTTTTCATGCTTTATTGTCATGTTTTATATGCTCATGCATTTTTCATGAAAATATTATGCTTATGGCAATACCATCATGCATCTTAGTGTTGATGAGCTACTTTATGTTAAAAATATATAGGACATTCATTTTGTGACGCATTAAGACAATGATTCATATGTCCATACATTTTTCATGAAATTATTTTGAATATGACTGCATCACCATTCATAATGAAAAATCTGGGTATGTTCATGTTGATGATGTATTTTGTAAGTAAATATCATGTATGATAGCAAGTTTTTATGTTTATGGCTAACATAAAATATTATGGGTGTGTTTAGGAGTATTACAAACTTTTAAAGACCATTTAGCAAATTTACCATGGTGTTTCATGCATAATAGGGATCATTTTGTAATTTTCTTGCATTTTAGGTTTATTTAGGTCATTTTCTATGATCTAGAGACTTTTATGCAATTTTGAGTATATTGGGGTCATTTAGGTCATTTTTCATGACTTAAGGACTTTTATGTCATTGAGGCCATTTTCCATGATTTAGGGACTTTCATGTGATTTCATGTATTTAGGAGATATTTAAGTCATTTTCCATGACTTAGGAGTTATTATGCAAAATTTTATGCACTAAAATCGGTTTCTATGATGTGGGGACCATTCCATAATGTCCATGCATGCTAGGTCCATTAAGAATATTTTCCATCAAAGGATCATTTTGCAATCTTATGTATGTACTTCAGAGTAATTTTCTAAATGTTTTGCTCTTAATTTAATATATTTATATGTTTATTATAATATAATTTTCTTTCAAAATTCAAAGTAATATCCCCAAGTTAAAATCCATAGGTGTGCTTTCAACATATGAAAGTCACCTCATCAATTATTTTTTATAAAGGAATACACTCTTTAAATAAGTAAATTAGAATTTTTAATTTTCGCAAAAAATAAAACTTTCATATTCCTCTAGGTGTTCTAAATGTGTGCAAAAATTATTTTGATTTTGAAAAAATATAAAAATCTAGTTTACTTAAAATGGAAAGTAATATTCATTATAAATAATTTTAAAATATATGGAATTATAATTAAATACTAAAAGAATTAAAACTAGCCATAATCGACACTTTAGTTAATAGGTATTTTGCACCAATTTTCGAGTGTCATGAAAGGGATCGATCCTTATTCATGATTTAATCGACTCTTAAAATTTTTCGCATGAACTCTAGTATAAACGTAGATTTCAAAGCTTGTTTTTAAGGGTTTCATAACCCTTAAAATATGAGTTCTGATAGGTGACCAATCTGACATAGCCAAAACTAGACTGGTGGTGACTCCAATATATTTGGCCATTTCGAATAACCATTTTGGGTTAAGTTGGATGGGTAATTACCATTATATCCCACGTTTATTCAAGAAAATGAAATTTATTTGTTTAAGTTTGGCATGTCAGATTCATGTTTGGCAGGTTACGATAACTTGGCAACTTCACAAGGGATTTCATAAGAGTCAAGCCTAAAATTAATTATGTTAACCTTGAATTTAGTTTTGATATAACAAACAAACTTAAGCTAAATTAATATACGGCCTTGCACTTCTGTTT
>JBBYHO010317216.1:0-29684 GCA_038382025.1 Adansonia gregorii | reverse complement strand
ATGAATTGATGCTTTCATTTTGTAAGAAAACATCACTTCCCACCATTTTTTAGAATCAAAGTTTGTCTATCAAATGTAGTAAACATGGATTTACATAATAATCTCCACTTTTTTCATGAGTCGGCACCATAAACACATTCTCCCTATTGGGATAAACGAATTGAAGCTTTGGTTTCACAAAAAAAACTTCGCTTCTCACCATTTTTTTAAATCAAAATTCGTTTGTCAATTGGGATAACCATGGATTCGCATAATAATCTTGTTTCTTTTAATGATTGCACACCACAAGTTCATTCTCCTCATTAGGATAAATGATATTGATGCTTTGGTTTTGAAAGAGAAACTTCTCTTTTGCCAAATTTGGAATTAATATCCGTCTTTCAATTAGGATAATCACGGATTCACATACTAATCTCCTTTCTTTTAATGATTGGGCACCACTACTTCATTGTACTCATTATGATAAATGAATTGATGCTTTCGTTTCATAAGAAAAACATCACTTCCTACCATTTTTTAGATTCAAAGTTCGTCTATCAAATGTGGTAAATAGGGATTCACGTAATTATCTCTATTCTTTTCATGATTGGGCACCATAAATGCGTTCTCCTTATTGGGATAAAATAGTTGATGCTTTCGTTTCGTAAAAAAAATCACTTCCCACCATTTTATAGAATCAAAGTTCGTCTATCAAGTGTGACAAATGCTGATTCATGTAATAATCTCTTTTCTTTTTATGATCGGGCACCATAAACGCATTCTCCCTGTTGGGATAAACAGATTGAAGCTTTGGTTTTATCAGAAAAACTTCACTTCCTACCATTTTTTTGGAATCAAAATTCATTTGTCAATTGGGATATCATGGATTCATGTAATAATCTCATTTTTTTAATGATTGCACACCAAAAATTCATTCTCCTCGTTGGGATAAATGTTATTGATGCTTTGGTTTCGAAAGAAAAACTTCTCTTCTACCAAATTTGGAATTAATGTTCGTCTTTCAATTGGGATAATCACGGATTCACATACTAATCTCATTTCTTTTAACGATTGGACACCACAAGTTCCTTCCACTCGTAGGGATAGATGAATTGATGCTTTCCTTTCGTAAGAAAAACATCACTTCCCACCATTTTTTAGAATCAAAGTTTGTCTACCAAATATGGAAAACAGGGATTCACGTAATTCTCTCCTTTTTTTTCATGATTGGGTGCCATAAATGTGTTCTCCTTTTTTTAGAATCAAAGTTCATCTATCAAGTATGGTAAACATAGATGCACATAATAATCTTCTTTTTTCATGATTGGGCACCATAAATGTGTTCTCCTTGTTGGGATAAATGAATTGATGCTCTCGTTTCATAAGACAAACATCACTTCCTGCCATTTTTTAGAATCAAAGTTCGTCTATCAAGTATGGTAAACATAGATTCACATAATAATCTCCTTTTTTTTCATGATTAGGCACCATAAATGCGTTCTCCTTGTTGGGATAAAAGAATTGAAGCCTTGGTTTCATAAGAAAAACTTCACTTCCCACCATTTTTTTGGAAACAAAATTCATTTATCATTTGGGATAATTATGGATTCATGTAATAATCTCGTTTCTTTTAATGATTGCACGCCTCAAATTCATTCTCCTCGTTGGGATAAAAGATATTGATGCTTTGATTTTGAAAGAAAAACTTCTCTTTTACCAAATTTAGAACTAATGGTTGTCTTTCAATTGGGATAATCATGGATTCACATACTAATCTCCTTTTTTCTAATGATTGGGCACTACAAGTTCATTCTACTCATTGGGATAAATGAATTGATGCTTTCGTTGTGTAAGAAAAACATCACTTCCCACTATTTTTTAGAATCAAAGTTCTTCTATCAAATGTGGTAAACACGGATTTACATAGTAATCTCTTTTTTTTCATGATGGGGACCATAAACGCATTCTCCTTGTTAGGATAAACGAATTCAAGCTTTGGTTTCATAAAAAAATCTTCACATCCTGCCAGTTTTTAGAATCAAAATTCATTTGTCAATTGGGATAATCATGGATTGACGTAATAATCTCGTTTTTTTTAATGATTGCGCACCACAAATTCATTCTCCTCATTAGGATAAATTGTATTGATGCTTTGGTTTCAAAAGAAAAACTTCTCTTCTACCAAATTTTGAATTAATGTTCATCTTTCAATTGGGACAATCATGGATTCACATACTAATTTCCTTTCATTTAATGATTGGGCACCACAAGTTCATTCTACTCATTGGGATAAATGAATTGATGCTTTCATTTTTAAGAAAACATCACTTCCCACCATTTTTTAGAATCAAAGTTTATCTATCAAATGTGATAAACATATATTTATGTAATAATCTCCTTTCTTTTCATGAGTGGGCACCATAAACACATTCTCCCTATTGGGATAAACGAATTGAAGCTTTGGTTTCACAAAAAAACTTCACTTCCTGCCATTTTTTAGAATCAAAATTCGTTTGTCAATTGGGATAACCATGGATTCGCGTAATAATCTTGTTTCTTTTAATGATTGCACGCCACAAATTCATTCTCCTCGTTGGGATAAATGATATTGATGCTTTGGTTTTGAAAGAAAAACTTCTCTTCTGCTAAATTTAGAATTAATATTCCTCTTTCAATTAGGATAATCACGGATTCACATACTAATCTCCTTTCTTTTAATGATTAGGCACCACTACTTCATTGTACTCATTGTGATAAATGAATTGATGCTTTCGTTTCATAAGAAAAACATCACTTCCCACCATTTTTTAGATTCAAAGTTCGTCTATCAAATGTGGTAAATAGGGATTCACGTAATTATCTCCATTCTTTTCATGATTGGGCACCATAAATGCGTTCTCCTTATTGGGATAAAAGAATTAATGCTTTCGTTTCATAAGAAAAAATCACTTCCCGCCATTTTATAGAATCAAAGTTCGTCTATCAAGTGTGACAAATGCTGATTCATGTAATAATCTCCTTTCTTTTTATGATCAGGCACCATAAACGCATTCTCCTTGTTAGGATAAACAAATTGAAGCTTTGGTTTCATAAGAAAAACTTCACTTCCTAACATTTTTTTGGAATCAAAATTCGTTTGTCAATTGGGATAATCATGGATTCACATAAAAATCTCATTTCTTTTAATGATTGCGCACCAAGAATTCATTCTTCTCATTAGGATAAATGATATTGATGCTTTGGTTTCGAAAGAAAAACTTCTCTTCTACCAAATTTGGAATTAATGTTCGTCTTTCAATTGGGATAATCATTGATTCACATACTAATCTCTTTTCTTTTAATGATTGGACATCGTAAGTTCATTCTACTCATTAGGTTAAATGAATTGATGCCTTCCTTTCATAAGAAAAACATCACTTCCCACCATTTGTTAGAATTAAAGTTTGTCTATCAAATGTGGTAAACAGGGAATCACGTAATTATCTCCTTTCTTTTCATGATTGGCACCATAAATGCGTTCTCCTTATTAGGATAAATGAATTAATGCTATCATTCATAAGAAAAACATCACTTTTTGCCATTTTTTAGAATCAAAGTTCATCTATCAAGTGTGGTAAACACGGATTCATGTAATAATCTCCTTTCTTTTCATGATTGGGCACCATAAATGCGTTCTCCTTGTTGGGATAGACGAATGGAAGCTTTGGTTTCGTAAGAAAAACTTCACTCCCTACCATTTTTTTGGAATCAAAATTTGTTTATCAGTTGGGATAATCATAGATTCACGTAATAATCTCATTTTTTTTAATGATTTCATGCCTCAAATTCATTCTCCTCGTTGGAATAAATGATATTAATTCTTTGGTTTAGAAAGAAAAACTTCTCTTCTACCAAATTTGGAATTAATGTTCATCTTTCAATTGGGATAATCATGGATTCACATACTAATCTTCTTTCTTTTAATGATTGGGCAACATAAGTTTACTCTGCTCATTGGGATAAGTGAATTGATGCTTTCGTTTTGTAAGAAAAACATCACTTCCCACCATTTTTTAGAATCAAAGTTCGTTTATCAAATGTGGTAAACATGGATTTACATAATAATCTCTTTTCTTTCCATGATTGGGGACCATAAACACATTCTTCTTGTTGGGATAAATGAATTCAAGCTTTGGTTTCATAAAAAAACTTTCCACCTTTTTTTAGAATCAAAATTCGTTTGTCAATTATGATAATCATGGATTCAAGTGATAATCTCGTTTCTTTTAATGATTGCACACTGCAAATTCATTCTCCTCGTTGGGATAAATGATATTGATGCTTTGGTTTCGAAAGACAAACTTCTCTTCTACCAAATTTTGAATTAATGTTTGTCTTTCAAATGGTATAATCACGGATTCACATACTAATCCCCTTTCTTTTAATGATTGGCCACTACAAGTTCATTCTACTCATTGGGATAAATTAATTGATGCTTTTGTTTCGTAAGAAAAAAATCATTGTCCATCATTTTTTAGAATCAGAGTTCATCTGTCAAATGTGGTAAACATGGATTTACAAAATAATCTCCTTTCTTTTCATGATTGGGCACCATAAATGCGTTGTCTTAGTTAGGATAAATGAATTGAGGCTTTGGTTTCATAAAAAAAATTTTACTTCCTGCCATTTTTTAGAATCAATATTTGTTTGTCAATGAGGATAATCATGGATTCACATAATAATCTCTTTTCTTTTAATGATTGAGTGCCACAAATTCATTCTCCTCATTGGGGTAAATGATATTGATGATTTGGTTTCAAAAGAAAAACCTCTCTTGTACCAAATTTGGAATTAGTGTTCATCTTTCAATTAGGATAATCACGGATTCACTTACTAATGTCCTTTCTTTTAATGATTGGGCACCACAAGTTTATTCTAATCATTAGGATAAATGAATTGATGCTTTCGTTTCATAAGAAAAACATCACTTCCCACAGTTTTTATATAATCAAAGTTCATCTATCAAATGTGGTAAATAGGGATTCACGTAATTATCTTCTTTCTTTTCATGATTGGGCACCATAAATGTGTTCTCCTTATTGGGATAAATGAATTGATGCTTTTGTTTCGTATCACTTCCCACCATTTTTTGGAATCAAAGTTCATCTATCAGGTGTGATAAACTCGAATTCACGTAATAATCTCCTTTCCTGTCATGATTGAGCACCATAAACGTATTCTCCTAGTTGGGATAAAGGAATTGAAGCTTTGGTTTCATAAGAAAAACTTCACTTCCCACCATTTTTTTAGAATCAAAATTCATTTGTCAATTAGGATAAACATCGATTCATGTAATAATCTCATTTTTTTTAATGGTTGCGTGCCACAAATTCATTCTCCTCAGTGGGTAAATGAATTGATGCTTTGGTTTCATAAGAAAAACTTAACTTCCCATTATTTTTTAGAATCAAAGTTTATTTGTCGATTGGGATAATCATGGATTCACATGATAATCTCCTTGCCTTTCATGATTGAACTCCATAAACACATTTTCCTCGTTGGGATAAATGGTATTGATGATTTGGTTTCATATGAAAAACTTTTCTTTTTTTAAATTAATGTTCACCTTTCAACTGGGAGAGACATGGATTCACAAAATAATCTCCATTCTTTTAATGATTGGGCACCATAATTTCATTCCCCCCATTAGGATAAATGAGTTAATGCTTTGGTTTCATAAGAAAAACTTCACTTTGCACCATTTTTTAGAATCAAAGTTCATTTATCGATTGGGATAATAATGAATTTATATGATAATCTCCTTTCTTTTCATGATTGGACACCATAAACACATTTTCCTCATTGGGATAAATGGTATTGATGATTGGTTTCATATGAAAACTTCTCTTTATACCTATTTTTGAATTAATGTATGTCTTTCATCTGGGATAGACATGGATTCACATAATAATCTCCATTTTTTAATGATTAGGTGCCATAAATTCATTCCTCTCATTGGGATAAATCATCTGATGCTTTGTTTTCATAAGAAAAGCTTCACTTCTCACTATTTTTTAGAATCAAAATTCATTTGTCAATTGGGATAATCATGGATTCATGTAATAATTTCGTTTCTTTTAATGATTGCGTGCCATAAATTCATTCTCCTTATTAGGATAAATGATATTGATGCTTTGGTTTCAAAAGAAAAACTTCTCTTCTGCCAAATTTGGAATTGCTGTTCGTTTTTCAATTGGGATAATCACGGATTCACATACTAATCTCTTTTCTTTTAATGATTGGGCACCACAAATTCATTCTACTCATTGGGAAAAATGAATTGATGCTTTCATTTCATAAGAAAAGCATCACTTCCCACCATTTCTTAGATTCAAAGTTCCTCTATCAAATATGGTAAACAGGGATTCACATAATTATCTCCTTTCTTTTTATGAGTGGGCACCATAAATGCGTTCTCTTTATTGGGATAAAAGAATTGATGCTTTCGTTTCGTAAGAAAAACATTACTTCCCACCATTTTATAGAATCAAAGCTCCTCTATCAAGTGTGATAAACAAGGATTCATGCGATAATCTCTTTTCTTTTTTTGATCGGGCACCATAAATGCATTCTCCTTATTGGGATAAACAAATTAAAGCTTTGGTTTCATAAGAAAAACTTCACTTCCGACCATTTTTTTTGGAACCAAAATTCATTTGTCAATTGGGATAATCATGGATTCATATAATAATCTCATTTCTTTTAATGATTGCATAACAAAAATTCATTCTCCTTGTTGGGATAAATGATATTGATGCTTTGGTTTCGAAAGAAAAACTTCTCTTCTATGAAATTTGGAATTAATGTTCGTCTTTCAATTGGGATAATTATAGATTCACATAATAATCTCCTTTCTTTTAATGATTGGATACCGCAAGTTTATTCTACTCGTTGGGATAAATGAATTGAAGCTTTCGTTCACAAGAAAAACATCACTTCCAGCCATTTTTAGAATTAAAGTTCGTCTATCAAGTGTGATAAACACGGATTCACATAATAATCTCCTTTCTTTTCATGATTGGGCACCATAAATGCGTTCTTCTTATTAGGATAAACGAATTAAAGCTTTGGTTTCATAAGAAAAACTTCACTTCGCATCATTTTTTTGGAATCAAAATTCATTTATCAGTTGGGATGATCATGGATTGACGTAATAATCTCATTTCTTTTAATGACTGCATGCCTCAAATTTATTCTCCTCATTGGGATAAATGATATTGATGCTTTGGTTTCGAAAGAAAAACTTCTCTTCTACCAAATTTGGAATTAGTGTTTATCTTTCAAATAGGATAATCACGGATTCACATATAATCTCCTTTCTTTTAATGATTGGGGGCCACAAGTTTATTCTACTAGAGGGATAAATGAATTGATGCTTTCGTTTCGTAAGAAAAGCATCACTTCCCACCATTTTTTAGAATCAAAGTTCGTCTATCAAATGTGGTAAACACGAATTTACATAATAATCTCCTTTCTTTTCATGATTGGGGACCATAAACGCATTCTTCTTGTTGTGATAAATGAATTCAAGCTTTGTTTTCATAAAAAAAAACTTCACTTTTCACCATTTTTTAGAATCAAAATTCATTTGACAATAAGGATAATCATGGATTCACATAATAATCTCATTTCTTTTAATGATTGCATGCCATAAATTCATTCTCCTCGTTGGGTAAATGATATTGATGCTTTGGTTTTGAAAGAAAAACTTCTCTTCTACCAAATTTTGAATTAATGTTCGTCTTTCAATTGGGATAATCACGGATTCACATACTAATCCCCTTTCTTTTAATGATTGGGCACTACAAGTTCATTGTACTCATTGGGATAAATGAATTAATGCTTTCATTTCGTAAGAAAAACATCACTTACCACCATTTTTTAGAATCAAAGTACGTCTATCAAATGTGGTAAACATGGATTTACGAAATAATCTCCTTTCTTTTCATGATTGGGCATCAGAAACGCATTCTCCTAGTTGGGATAAATGAATTAAAGCTTTGGTTTCATAAAAAAACTTCACTTCTCCCCATTTTTTAGAATCAAAATTCGTTTGACAATAAGGATAATCATGGATTCACATAATAATCTCATTTCTTTTAATGATTGCACGCCACAAATTCATTCTCCTTATTGGGGTAAATGATATTGATGCTTTGGTTTTAAAAGAAAAACTTCTCTTGCGCTAAATTTGGAATTAATGTTCATCTTTCAATTGGGATAATCATGGATTCACTTACTAATCTCTTTTCTTTTAATGATTGGGCACCATAAGTTCATTCTACTCATTAGGATAAATGAATTGATGCTTTCATTTCATAAGAAAAACATCACTTCCCACCAATTTTTAGAATTAAAGTTCATCTATCAAATGTGGTAAATAGGGATTCACGTAATTATCTCCTTTTTTTCATGGTTGGGCACTATAAATGTGTTCTCGTTATTGGGATAAATGAATTGATGCTTCTGTTTCGTAAGAAAAATATCACTTTCCACCATTTTTTGGAAACAAAGTTTGTCTATTAAGTGTGGTAAACATGAATTCACATAATAATCTCCTTTCCTGTCATGATTGAGCACCATAAATGTATTTCCTAGTTGGGATAAACAAATTGAAGCTTTGGTTTCATAAGAAAAACTTCACTTCCCACCATTTTTTTGGAATCGAAATTCGTTTGTCAATTGGGATAAGCATCGATTCATGTAATATCTCATTTCTTTTAATGATTGCGTGCCACAAATTCATTCTCCTTATTGGGGAAATGAATTGATGCTTTGGTTTCATAAGAAAAACTTAACTTCCCACTATTTTTTAGAATCAAAGTTTATTTGTCGATTGGGATAATCATGGATTCATATGATAATCTGTTTTCCTTTCATGATTGGACACCATAAACACATTCTCCTTATTAGGATAAATGGTATTGATGATTTGGTTTCATACAAAAAACTTCTCTTTCTACCAATTTTTGAATTAATGTTCATCTTTTAATTGGGATAGACATGGATTCACATAATAATCTCCATTCTTTTAATGA
This sequence comes from Adansonia gregorii, assembly GCA_038382025.1. NCBI lineage: Eukaryota > Viridiplantae > Streptophyta > Magnoliopsida > Malvales > Malvaceae > Adansonia > Adansonia gregorii. The sequence continues at coordinate 20,628 of JBBYHO010317216.1, read as the reverse complement.
TTGGGCACCATAATTTCATTCCCCCCATTAGGATAAATGATTTAATGCTTTGGTTTCATCAGAAGAACTTCACTTTGCACCATTTTTTAGAATCAAAGTTCATTTGTCGATTGGGATAATAATGGATTCACGTGATAAACTCCTTTCCTTTCATGATTGGACACCATAAACATATTCTTCTCATTAGGATGCATGGTATTGATGATTCGGTTGCATACGAAAACTTCTCTTTCTACCCATTTTTGAATTAATGTATGTCTCTTAACTGGGATAGACATGGATTCACATCATAATCTCCATTTTTTTAATGATTAGGCACCATAAATTCATTCCTCTCATTGGGATAAATCAGTTGATGCTTTGGTTTCATAGAAAAAACTTCACTTCTCACCGTTTTTTAGAATCAAAATTCGTTTGTCAATTGGGATAATCATGGATTCATGTAATAATCTCATTTCTTTTAAGGGTTGCATGCCATAAATTCATTCTCCTCATTGGGATAAATGATATTGGTGCTTTGGTTTCAAAAGAAAAATATCACTTCCCACCATTTTTTAGAATCAAAGTTCATCTATCAAATCTGGGAAACACAGATTCATGTAATAATCTCCTTTCTTTTCATGATTGGGCATAAATGCATTCTCTTTATTGGGAAAAATGAATTGATGCTTTCATTTAGTAAAAAAAAAATCACTTCCCACCATTTTTTAGAATTAAAGTTCATCTGTCAAATGTGGTAAACAAGGATTCACATAATAATCTCTTTCTTTTCATGATTGGGCACCATAAATGCATTCTCTTTGTTGGGATAAACGAATTGAAGCTTTGGCTTTTTAAAAAAAATTCACTTCCCACCATTTTTTAGAATCAAAATTTGTTTGTTAATTGGGATAATCATGGATTCACATAATAATCTCGTTTCTTTTAATGATTGTGCACCACAAATTCATTCTTCTCATCAGGTAAATGAATCGATGCTTTGTATTCATAAGAAAAACTTCACTTCCCACCATTTTTTAGAATCAAAGTTCATTTGTCGATTGGGATAATCATGGATTCATGTGATAATCTCCTTTCCATTCATGATTGGACACCAGAAACACATTCTCCTCGTTGGGCTAAATGGTATTGATGATTTGGTTTCATAAGAAAAACTTCTCTTTCTACTGATTATTGAATTAATGTTCGTCTTTCAATAGGGATAAACATGGATTTACTTAACAATCTCCATTCTTTCAATTGTTAGGCACTATAATTTCATTCTCCTCATTGGGATAAATGAGTTGATACTTTGGTTTCATAAGAAAAACTTCACTTCACACCATTTTTTAGAATCAAAATTTGTTTATAAAATGTGATAAACATAGATTCACGAGATAATCTCTTTTCTTTTCTTGATTGGGTACCATGAATGCATTCTCCTTACTAAGATAAATGAATTGATGCCTTGGTTTCATAAGAAAAACTTTACTTCCCATTATTTCTAGGATCAAAGTTCGTTTGTTAATTGAGATGAACATGGATTCGTGGGTACCATAAACACATTCTCCTCATTGGGATAAATGAGATTGATGCTTTGGTTTCAGAAAAAAACTTCTTTTTCTACCAAATTTGGAATTAATGTTCGTCTTTCAATTGGGATAATCTCGGATTCACATACTAATCTCCTTTCTTTTAATGATTAGGCACCACAAGTTCATTCTGCTCGTTGGGATAAATGAATTGATGCTTTCGTTTCGTAAGAACAACATCACTTCCCACCATTTTTTAGAATCAAAGTTCATTTATCAAATGTGATAAACGTGGATTCATGAGATAATCTCTTTTCTTTTCATGATTGGGCACCACAATTTCATTCTACTCATTGGGATAAATCAATGATGCTTTTGTTTCATAAGAAAACATCACTTCCCACCATTTTTTAGAATCAAAGCTCATATATTAAATGTGGTAAACACGGATTCACGTAATAATCTCCTTTTTTTTTCATGATTGGGCACCAATAATGCATTTTCTTTGTTGGGATAAATGAATTGAAGCTTTGGTTTCATAAGAAAAACTTCACTTCCTACCATTTGGAATAAAAAATTGTTTGTCAATTAGGATAACCATGATTCACGTAATAATCTTATTTCTTTTAATGATTACACGCCACAAATTCATTCTCCTCATTGGGATAAATGAATTGATGCTTTCGTTTCATAAGAAAAACATCACTTACCACCATTTTTTAGAATCAAAGATTGTCTATCAAATGTGATAAACATGGATTCAAATAATAATCTTCTTTCTTTTCATGATTGGGTGCCACAATTTCATTCTACTGATTGGGATAAATGAATGATGCTTTTGTTTCATAAGAAAAACATCACTTCCCACCACTTTTTAGAATCAAAGCTCGTCTATCAAATGTGGTAAATACAGATTCACGTAATAATCTCTTTTCTTTTCATGATTGGGTACCATAAACGCATTTTCCTGGTTAGGATAAACAAATTGAAGCTTTGGTTTCATAAGAAAAACTTCACTTCCCACCGTTTTTTTAGAATCAAAATTCGTTTGTCAATTAGGATAATCATGGATTCACATAATAATCTCATTTCTTCTAATGATTGTATGCCACAAATTCATTCTCCTCATTAGGATAAATGAATTAATGCTTTCATTTCATGAGAAGAACATCACTTCCCACCATTTTTTACAATCAAAGTGCATCTATCAAATGTGATAAACAAGGATTCACATAATAATCTCCTTTCTTTTCATGATTGGGCACCACAATTCCATTTTACTCATTGGGATAAATGAATGATGCTTTTGTTTCATAAGAAAAACATCATTTTCCACCATTTTTTAGAGTCAAAGCTCTCTATCAAATGTGGTAAACACGGATTCACGTAATAATCTTCTTTCTTTTCATGATTGGGCACCATAAATGCGTTTTCCTTGTTGGGATAAATGAATTGAAGCTTTGATTTCATAAGAAAAACTTTACTTCCCACCATTTTTTTGGAATCAAAATTTGTTTGTCAATTGGGATAATCATGGATTCACGTAATAATCGCATTTTTTCTAATGATTGCACTCCATAAATTCATTCTTCTCATTGGGATAAATGATATTGATGCTTTAGTTTCCAAAGAAAAACTTCTCTTCTACGAAATTTGGAATTAATGTTCATCTTTCAATTAGGATAATTACGGATTCACGTACTAATCTCTTTTCTTTTAATGATTGGGCACCACAAGCTCATTCTACTTGTTGGGACAAAAAGAATTGATGCTTTAGTTTTGTATGAAAAACATCACTTCCCACCTTTTTTAAAAATCAAATCTCATCTATAAAATGTGGTAAACCCAGATTCATGTAATAATCTCTTTTCTTTTCATGATTGGGCACTATAAACACATTCTCCTTGTTGGGATAAATGAACTGAAGCTTTGGATTCATAAAAGAAACTTCACTTCCTACCATTTTTTAGAATCAAAATTCATTTGTCAATTGGGATAATTATGGATTCACATAATAATCTCGTTTCTTTTAATGATTGTGCGCCACAAATTCATTCTCCTCATTGGGATAACTGATATCGATGCTTTGGCTTTGAAAGAAAAACTTCTCTTCTACCAAATTTGGAATTAATGTTTATCTTTTCAATTGGGATAATCGAGGATTCATATACGAATCTCTTTTCTTTTAATGATTGGGCACCATAAGTTCATTCTGTTCATTAGGATAAATGAATTGATGCTTCCATTTCGTAAGAAAAACATCACTTCCCACTATTTTCTAAAATCAAAGTTCGTATATCAAATGGGCACATTCTCTTCATTATGATAAATGATATTAATGCTTTGGTTTCATAAGAAAAACTTCACTTCCCACCATTTTGTCAAATCAAAATTTGTCTATAAAATGTGGTAAACATAGATTCACCTAATAATCTCCTCTTTTTTCTTGATTGGGTACCATGAATGCATTCTTCTTACTGGGATAAACGAATTGATCCCTTGGTTTCATATGAAAAACTTTACTTGCCACCATTTCTAGAATCAAATTTCGTCTACCAATTGGGATAAACATGGATTCACGTAATAATCTTCTTTCTTTTCATGATTGGGTGCCATAAACACATTCTCCTCACTGGGATAAATGATATTGATACTTTGATTTTGAAAGAAAAACTTCCCTTTCTACCAAATTTGGAATTAATATTCGTCTTTCAATTGGGATAATTATGGATTCACATAATAATCTCCTTTCTTTTAATAATAGGGCACCACGAATTCATTCTACTCGTTGGGATAAACGACTTGATGCTTTCATTTCATAAGAAAAACTTCACTTCCTACCATATTTTACAATCAAAGTTCATTTGTCAATTAGGATAATCATGGATTCACGTAATTACCTTCTTTTTTTTCATGAATGGGCACCATAAACACATTTTTCTCGTTAGGATAAATAACATTAATGCTTTGGTTTCAAAAGAAAAACTTTTCTTTCTACCAATTTTTGAATTAATGTTCGTCTTTCAACTAGGATAAATATGGAATCACATAATAATAATGATTGGGCACTATAATTTCATTCTCCTTATTAGGATAAACGAATTGATGTTTTGGTTTCATAAAAAAAAGTTCACTTCCCACCATTTTTTAGAATCAAAGTTCATTTGTCGACTGGGATAATCATGGATTCACATGATATCCATAATTCTTTCATGATTGGGCACTATAAACACATTCTCCTTGTTAGGATAAAAGGCATTATGCTTTGGTCTCATAAGAAAAGCTTCTCTTTCTAACAATATTTGAATTAATGTTCGTCTTTCAACTAGGATAAACATGGATTCACATAACAATCTCCATTTTTTTAATAATAGGGCACCATAATTTCATTCTCCTCATAGGGATAAATGAGTTAATGCTTTGGTTTCATAAGAAAAGCTTCACTTCGTACCATTTTTTAGAATCAAAGTTTATCTGTCAATTAGGATAATCATGGATTCACATAATAATCTCTTTTTTTTTCATGATTAGGCACCATACACATATTCTCCTTGTTGGGATAAATGGAATTGATGCTTTGGTTTCAAAAGAAAAACTTTTCTTTCCACTAATTTTTGAATTAATGTTTATCTTTCAACTAGAATAAACATGGATTCACATAATAATCTTCATTCTTTTAATGATTGGGCACCGTAATTTCATTCTCCTTATTAGGATAAATGAATTGATGCTTTGGTTTCATAAGAAAAATTTCACTTCCCACCATTTTTTAGAATCAAAGTTCATTTGTCGACTAGGATAATTATGGATTCACGTGATAGCCTCATTTCTTTCATGAGATTCTCCTTATTAGGATAAATGGTATTGATGCCTTGGTCTCGCAAGAAAAGCTTTTATTTCTACTAATTTTTGAATAATGTTCATCTTTCAACTAGGATAAACATGGATTTACATAACAATCTTTATTCTTTTAATGATAGGCACCGTAATTTCATTCTCCTCATAGGGATAAGTCAGTTGATGCTTTGGTTTCATAAGAAGAGCTTCACTTCGCACCTTTTTTAGAATCAAAGTTCATTTGTCAATTAGGATAATCATGGATTCACATAATAATCTCCTTTCTTTTCATGATTGGGCACCATAAACACATTCTCCTCGTTGGGATAAATGGTATTGATGCTTTGGTTTCAAAAGAAAGCTTTTCTTGCTACCATTTTTGGAATTAAAGTTCATCTTTCAATTGGGATAAACACTGATTCACATAATAATCTCGTTTCTTCTAATGATTGGGCATCACAAATTCATTCTCCTCATTGGGATAAATGAATTGATGCTTTGGTTTCATAAGAAAAACATCATTTCCCACCACTTTTTAAAATCAAAGTTCATCTGTCAACTGGGAAAAACAAGGATTCAAGTAATAATCTCTTTTTTTTATAATGATTAGGCACTATGAACATATTCTTCTCATTGGGATAAATGATATTAACGCTTTGGCTTCATATGAAAACCTCTCTTTCCACTAATTTCAGAATTAAAGTTCATCTTTAGATTATGGTAAACGTGGATTAACATAATAATCTCCTTTTTTATGATTGGGCACCACAAATTCATTCTCCTTATTGGGATAAATGAATTGATGCTTTGGGTTCATAAGAAAAACATCAGTTTTCACCATTTTTTAGAATCAAAGTTTGTTCGTCAATTGTGATAAACACAGATTCACATAACAATCCCATTTCTTTTCATGATTGGGCACCTTAAACACATTCTCTTCATTAGGGCAAATGATATTGATGCATTGGTTTCATAAGAAAAACTTCTTTTTTTATCATTATTAGAATTAACGCTCATCTACTTATTTGGACAAACAAGGATTCATATAATAATCTCATTTCTTTTCATGATTGGCACCTTAAACATATTATCCTTATTGGCATATATGATATTGATGCTTGGTTTCATAACAAAAACTTCTCCTTCTACTATTTTCAGAATTAATGTTCATCTATCGATTTAGACAAACATGCATTCACATAATAATCACCTTTCTTTTCATGATGAGGAACCATAAAAATAGTCTCATAATTGGGGTAAATGAAATGACACTTTGGTTTTAAAAGAAAAGCTTCTCTTTCAACCGTTTCTAGAATTAATGTTCGTATTTTGATTTGGACGAAATGGATTCACATAACAATCTCTTTTCTTTTCATGATTGGGCACATAAACACTTTCTCCTCATTAGGATAAATGATATTGATAACTTTCATTTCGTAAGAAAAACTTCTTTTTCTACCTTTTTTTAGAATTAATGTTCGTTTGCCAATTTAGACAAACACAGATTCACATAATAATCTCTTTTCTTTTCATGATTGGGCACCATAAACACATTCTCCCTATTGGGATAAATGATAATGACACTTTGGTTCCATAAGAAAAACTTCTTTTTCTACCATTTTTTGAATTAATGCTTGTCTGTCGATTTAGACAAACATGGATTCACATAATAATCTCTTTCTTTTTCATGATTGGGCACAATAAACACATTCTTCTTATTAGGATGAATGATATTGGTGCTTTGGTTTCATAAGAAAAACATCTCTTTCTCCAAATATTAAAATTAATGTTTTTTTTTGTTGATTTGGATAAACACAGATTCACATAATAATCTCTTTTCTTTTCATGATGAAGAACCATAAACGTAGTTTTCTAATTGGGATAAATGACATTGATGCTTTGGTTTTATAAGAACAGTGTCTCATTCTACCATTTTCAAAATTAATGTCTGTCTATTAATTTGGAGAAACACGAATTCACATAATAATCTCCTTTCTTTTCTTGATTGGGCACTATAAACACATTCTCCTCATTAGGATAAATGATATTGATGCTTTGGTTTCATAAGAAAAACTTCTCTTTCTACCATTTTTAGAATTAAAGTTCATCTTTTAATTAAGATAAATGTGAATTCACAGAATAACCTCCTTTCTTTTAATGATTGCACCGCATAAATTCATTCTCCTCATTGGGATAAATGAATTGATGCTTTAGTTTCATAAGAAAAACTTCATTTCCCACCATAATTTACTATTAAAGTTCGTATGTCAATTGTGATAAATATGGATTCATGTAATAATCTCCTTCTTTTTTAAGATTGGGCACCATAAACCCATTTTTCTCATTGGGATAAATGATATTGATGCATTGGTTCTATAGAAAAAACTTTTCTTTCTACTATTTTTAGAATTAATGTTCATTCGTTGATTTGGACAAGCACAGATTCACATAATAATCTCTTTTTTTTATTGCGCACCATAAACACATTCTCCTTATTGGGATAAACGATATTGATGCTTTGGTTTCATAAAAAAAATTTTCTTTCTACCATTTTTAGAATTAAAGTTTATCTTTTAATTATGATGAACATGGATTCACGTAATACTTTTTTTTTCTTTTCATCATTAGGCACCATAAACAAATTCTCCTAGTTGGGATAAATGATATTGATGCTTTGGTTCCATAAGAAAAAAGTTGTCTTTCTACTAGTTTTAGAATTAACGTTGGTCCTTCGATTCGGACAAACACAGATTTATATAATTATCTCTTTTTTTTTCATGATTAGGCACCATGAACACATTCTCCTTCTTAGGATAAACGATATTGATGCTTTAGTTTCATAACAAAACTTGTCTTTCTACCATTTTTAAAATTAATGTTTGTCCTTCGATTTGGACAAACACAGATTCACATGATAATCAAGACAAACCAAGATTGGACACTAATATAGTGGTCCACAAGCTTCTTATCAAGCCTAAATGCAAACCAATCTAGCAAAAGTTAAGGCAAATGAAGCTGAAAATTCTTCTCAAAATTAAAGAGGAAGTCAATAAGCAATTTGATACAGGGTTTATTGGAGTAGTCAAATATCCAAAATTGGTTGCCAATATAGTCCTAGTCCCAAAAAAAGATAAAAAAGTAAGAATGTGTGTTGATTATCGGGATCTGAATCGAGCTAGTCCTAAGGATAACTTTTTGTTACCATATATCAACACTTTGGTAGACAGCATAGCCAAAAATTATCTGTTCTCCTTCATGGATGGATTCTTAGGCTATAACCAGATCAAGATGGCATTAAAAAACAAGGAGAAAACAACTTTCGTAACCACGTAGGGGACGTTTTGCTATAATGTCATGCCCTTTGGATTAAAAAATGCTTAGGCAACCTATCAACGGGCCATGGTAGCCCTGTTCCATGGCATGATACACAAAGAAATTGAGGTCTACATTAACAACATGATTGCCAAGTCAATGAAAGAGGATGAGCTTTCCACAAACCTTCAGAAACTTTAGGATCAGCTATGAAAATTTCAACTCAAATTAAATCCTGCCAGGTGTACCTTTGGAGTCACTTCATGTAAGCTTCTAGGCTTTATAGTTAGCGAAAAAGAAATTAAAGTTGACCCAAACAAAGTCAAAGCCATTCAAGATATGCCACCACCTCAAACCTAAAAGAAAGTGAGAAACTTTTGGGGAGATTGAACTACATTGCTAGATTCATATTCCTACTCACTAACAAATACGACCACATCTTTCAGCTGCTTCACAAACAAAATCTGGGATAGTGGAATAAGGCATATCAAAAAGCCTTTGATAAAGTCAAACATTATTTGTCAAGCCCACTAGTGTTGGTACCACTGGTGCCCGGTTGACCTTTAATCCTTGGCAGTGTTCAACAAGTCTATGGGTTGTATATTAGGGCAGCATGAAAAGTCAGGAAAGAAGGAACAAGCTATCTACTACTTAAGCAAAATGTTCATGGAATGTGAGTGCAATTACTCTATAGCCGAAAAGTTATGTTGTGTTTTAGTGCGGACAGCCAAGAGACTCAGCAGTACATGTTGTATCACACCACATGTTTGATTACAAGGTTTGATGCTATCAAGTATCTATGCGAAGCCCCTGCACTATCAGGAAGGCTAGCTAGATGGCAAGTCCTGCTTTCTAAATACGACATTGTCTATATTAGTCAAAAAGCCATCAAGGGTACTGCGATAGTTAACTTTTTGGCAAGTCGGGTGGCAGATGACTATGAACCCTTAGATTTTAACTTCTTAGATGAAGATCTAATTTGCATTTATGAAGACAAAGATGCCTCTAGCTAAGATCAATCCTAGAAGATGTATTTTGATGGAGCATCAAATGCTTTAGGACATAGAATTGGGGTAATATTGATGCCACCTGACGAGAGTCATTACCTGTTCATAGTAAGGCTAAATTTTGATTACATGAAAAACGTTATAGAATATGAAGCTTGTACATGGGGCTTTAAGTAGCCATTGAGAGGAATGTCAAGATATTACAAGTGTTCGGTGATTCGGCCCTAGTCATCTACTAATTGAAAAGGGAAAGGCAAACTTGCGATGCCATGCTAAAGCAGTTTGGGAAGCTAATAATAAAGCTTAAGAAAGAATTTGATGATATTAGTTTTTAACACTAACCTCGAGAAGAAAACAAAATTGTTGATGCTTTGGCTACCTTGTCATCCATGTTTAAAGTCAACCAGAGTCGAACATCGCTTCATCCAGATGAGCATCTACATAACTATGATTCATTGTCACAGTGTCAAAAAAGAGACGTATGGTTCCTACCGTGGTCTATGACATCCTTTATTACATCAAGAATCAGCAATATCCCAAACATGCAACCAAGATTGATAAAAGGACTATTAGAAGGTTGGCTGTGGGATTTGTTCTTGATGGAAAAATCTTATACAAAAAGAGTCATGATCAAGTATTGCGCAGATGCATTGACATTCTTGAAGCCAAAAAGATCCTAGAAGAAGTTCATAAAGGGATTTATGGCACACATGCTAATAGACATTGAATGGCTAAGCAAATCATGAGAATGGGTTATTACTGGGTAACCTTCGAGAGAAACTGCATCAATTATGCCTAAAAATTCCATAAGTGTCCAATCTATGCAGACTAGATCAATGTCCTTCCAATGCCACTTCACGTGATGATAGCCCTATGGCCCTTCTCCATGTGGGGCATTGACGTGATTTGAGTAATCACCTCTAAAGCTTCAAATTGGCATCATTTTATCTTATTAGTGATTGACTATTTCACCAGATGGATGTAGGTTGCCTCATAGCTAATGTCACTAGATCGACTGTATTAAAGTTTGTTAAGTGGGATGTTATCTGCAGATATGGCCTCCTAAACCAAATCATCATAAACAACGTAAGCAACTTAAACAGTAAAATGAAGCAAGTGGTTTGCTCACTATTTAAGATCTAACATCATAATTATGTCCCTTATCGCCCAAAGGTGAATGGGGCAGTCGAGGCAGCCAACAAAAACATCGATAGAATAGTTAAGAAAATGGCCGAGACTTACAAAGATTGGCATGATAAGGTATTCTTTGCATTTTGTGCCTATTGGACCTTAGTTCGCACTTCCACGGGTGCTACCCCATTTTCTTTTATCTATGGGATGGAAGCTATATTGCTTATCAAAGTCGAGATCCCTTCTCTCAGAGTCTTGATGGAAACCAAACATAAAGAAGCTAATGGGTCAAGAACAGATACGACCAGCTTAACCTTATCGAGGAAAAATGCATGTAAGCCATCTATCATGGTCAAATTTATCAAAGACGCATGATCTGAGCCCATGAAAATTTCACCTATGCGAATTGTATTAAAGAGGATCCTTCTAATTCACAAAGATACACGGGGTAATTGGATCCCTAATTGCAAAAGACCGTATATCGTGATGCAAGCCTCTTTTAGAGGGGCCCTAATCTTGTCAGAAATTAATAGCAATGTCTTACCACTCAGATTCCATTAAGAAATATTACACATAGAGGGCGAAAACCTAAAAAGATGCTTTTTTAAAAAAAAGAAGAAAACAAAAATGGGTCCAGATGAAAATTCGGAAAGGGCATCTGGGTAGCCAACCCGATTATAGTTAAAAACCTGCAAAGGTGACTTGAGAAGATCAATTTTAATGGGGCATAAACTAAGAGTACCTATAAGACAATGCAAAGCAATCCTAGAGATCTTTTGAAGATCAACTTACAGTAGTTACATTTATTATTTGAGAAAGATCCTGAAAAGCACCTAAGGAACATCCATGTCATGATTGTCAGAGGCATCTTCCACCCACAATATCATACTTCTTACCACCAAATCACCTATTTGTCAAATAGTATACCAAGCTATGTCTCTTTGTTGCCATGAATAAATATTGCCTTGTTTCTTTTAACCCTTGCACAATTCACATTGCACTTGTCATTTAATTTATAATATTTGATAATGAACTAAAACATGCATTAGGACATCTCGATATTACATTGAAAGGAAGAGAAAAGCACAGGGAACTTTGCTCACACCCTGATCATCAATATCATGCACATTTCATGTCCAAGCACCCACTTGGCATAACCATACACCAAACCATTTCTTGCTTTCACAAACCATATCTCAAGAAAAAAATGATTTCTAGCTAACCAAAAATATACCTATGCATTCTATCCAAATCCTATCAAGACTAGAGACATCAACCTAATTAACCAAATAGTCTTAAAATTGTTGACAATGCCTTCTAATTGTCAAAAAAATGGTTGAGCCTCCTGAATTAGGAAATGCAATAATCTAAATTCTTGAGAATAGATTTTTCTCATATCCTCAGTGGAGCCAGAACAGCCTGTGATCCTTAGTGAAATCAGGAAAATTCTAATCCTTGGTTGAATCAAGATGGATCGCCACCCTTAAGAGAGATTGAATGACGTAAAAAAATAACTATAGCTATCTCCAGTATTAGACTTCATATCATGCAACCATGATAGCATTCCATACCATGCATTCACATTACTATCACACATCATGATTTTTGCAATGTTATTTCAAGTTAGGTTCACCAAACCTCCAAGGAGTCCTTTATAAGAACTTTAAGCTTCGTAAGCCAAGCATTATTCAAGAGGAGCCTATCAAGAAACTTTTTTAAGCCCATATGAGCTAGTGACAATAAACTTGTCTGCAACAACCTCATGCCAATCACACGTATATCAAGCCCACAAGTCAGTGGCACATTTTCAAAGCCCATAAGTCAATGGCACCTTTCTAAAAGCCCACAAGTTGTGGCATCTTTTCAAAGCCCATAAGTTAGTGGCATCCTTTTCAAAGCCCATAAGTGAGTAGCACCCTTTTTAAAGCCTATAAGTCAGTGGCACCTTTTTAAAAGCCCACAAGTTAGTGGCACATTTTCAAAGCCCATGAGTTAGTGGCACCCTTTTCAAAGCCCACAAGTTAGTGGTGCCTTTTTAAAACACACAAGTTAGTGGCACCCTTTCCAAAAGCCCATAAGTCAGTGGCATCTTTTCAAAGCCTACACAAGCTGATGGCACCCAAGTTTGAGCCAAAGCACACATAAGCCAGGGGCACCTAAGTTTAAGTTAAAGCTCTCAGTCACTGATTTTTTTTCTCGCCTATGTTGCAACATCGACCTTACTTCCACCATTATCGCTGAAACCATTCATGCCCTTAGCTTTTGTAGAAGAACAAGAACAAGAAAGTTTATCAAGTGTGCCCTATTACTCTAAATATGGTTCTTAGGTTATTTTTATGTTAGGAAATAAAGAGTTAAGCAAAATTTCTTCTTCAAGATCAGTCTTCTTTCCAAATCATTAGAGGAATTATGTCATTAAGATAAGATAGAAAGGTATTGGGTCAAGGAATTATGAAGCATCAAGGAGGAAGAAATCATGTGGAGAGCCCCATGGGTGTTCCCTCAATGGATTCTGTACAGATATAAAGACTATTCTTGTATACCACTCTTGGGATTATAGGGAAATACTAGTTATGCTCCTCTATCGGTATTGCATTAGTTCCAATGCCAGCAATTCATCCTATTCTTTGAAGACTTGAGACATTGGGATTTTGAATAGAGAGGGCCTAATTATAAAGCAAAAGTCCAGTTAGCTTTCCAAGCCTAGAAGAAGGTCTATTGTATGGAAAGATATTGGAGAAAATGCCCACCATGCCTAGATACAAAAATAGAGACTCTGTTGTATTAATAAGCCATTGCCACCACTAAACTGTAGGATACTGTAACTCAAAATACAAGAATTGCCTTTTGAGATAGAGCTACTTAGCAGGGATTTTAAGCGAGAAAAGGCACCCTTTGCCACGAAAATCTCTCAACTTAAGAAGGAAAAGGGCCAACTAGAGATGGATATCTATCTTTAGGAGCAGTGAAATAGATTGAGTCATTAAAGAAAGGGATCACTTTAAAAATGACCTTGAAAGCCTAACCAAGGTTTATGTGACGCTTTAAAAAGCTAACAAGTCCCAACATATTGGTAAGACATAAGTCGAATGGGAAGTAGAAGTTGCCACTCTCAATCACAATCTGAATCAGCAAAAAAAAAGTTAGAACCAACAAAAAAATGTTCACGAGGGCACATGCTCTTACTTTAACCTACCAAGGAAGGAATCAAAGGCTTGAGGCCCAAATGTGAGATGTGAAAGCCACTAGGGTTGAAAAGGAAGCCTTAATTCATAAAATCCATGATAGTCTCTCTAGGTTCATCAAGGTCATATCATGAACTAACAAAGGCTTCCAAGCAACGTGAATTAGAGTGGCAAGAGATAATCGACCAAGCACGCTTAAACTACCAAGAACAAGATCAACACTTTACTAAACGAGTTCAGATGGCTCAACAATAAGCAGATGACATGATTAAAGTAGCTTGGTCTATAAGGTGAGACATCATATCTGTTGGAGATCATGAGCAATAACTTTTAGGTTTCTTTAATCGTGTGATTATACAATGTAATCACATTAGATACTTTCAGATGTAATCATGTCGTAAATGAAAAAAACCCTTTTGTGACTCTATGAATGATGTTACTGATAAAGCAATTCCATGAATCAATTGTCTCCAATGCGTATGCACATTTAATTTCACCATTTTTCATTACACTTGCATCAATCATTCATTATCTAAACTCAACATTGCATCATAAATGCTTATCAACAAAAATATTTTTAAATAAAAGTCTAATATGGGAATTGAGCCATAAAAGTACCAGGGATTCTGAGATCAATCAGGAACACAAAACCTTACATCACGTACCACTACAACATATGACACCATAAGCAAATCATAAAGAGTGATCATAAAGCTAGTAATGAGTAGCTTGAGCTAATGGTTAAGGAATCACAAGACCAGATGCTTTGTCAACAATACAAAATGCAAAATCAAATCACAAAACTTACAGAACTAATGACCATGTTTATGAAAGAAAAAGGGTAAGCTAGCACTACTGAAACTAGGAATGATCCTTCCAACACTGAAAGTCCCCCTACCAATAATCTAGAACCTGCCCAAGGGGAAACTAGATAAGAACAATGCCCTGCTCCTACACCTATCACTCAAGCTCTAATAGTTATCTACCTAAATCCTATTGTGGCAAGTTAATTCATTCTCGATACTTAAAGGGTGAACATAGAAGTCTAATCGGTAGATTTGATAACCTTTAACCATGAAGAACTAGAAAAAACATGAAAAGCCTAGCATGACTGTGAAAGAAGTGAACAAATTTTAGCTACTGGAAAAATACCTCTAAGCCATTGAGGAGAGTAACAAGTTTAGAGCTATTAATGGGCAATCATTGCCTTTTGGTGTCTAACCTTGTCATTCCCCTAAAGTTTAAAATCCTAGAGGTTGAAAAGTTTAATGAAACCATCGACCTTTTTGCCCATGTTTAAATGTACCTATGAAAGATAGCCGGGTACGAGAAAGATAAAAAACTCATCATCCATTGCTTCCAGCATAGCCTCACTAAGGCAGCAGTTTAATGGTATATCAAGCTAGACAATGTCAAAATCCAATCATGGGCTAATTTGGCTAAGGCTTTTATAAATCAATACTAGCACATGTTGGATTGGATGCCAGATCGACTTTCCCTGATGAATTTTGAGAAGAAATCCATTAATAGTTTTAGACAATATGCTTAAAAGTTGAAAGAAGAACTAGCCCTAGTCCAGGCTTCCTTTACAGAAAAAGAGATGACAGCCACTTTCATTCACACTTTAAATGCTCTTTATTATGAGAAGCTCGTAGGGAATGACACCAAGAAATTCACAGAATTAGTGCTCTCTGAAGAAATAATCGATGTCGCCATTAAGAGTCTAGAATATCTATTGGGGAAATGGCTGGATCATGTAAGATGCTCATTGCCAGTAAAAAAAGGAATGAGAGGCTAATGCCATAAGTTATGCTAGCTCATCTCAGCCAAAATGGTGTCAAATACCTGACCCCACTACCTAAGCATGCTGTATTCTCACCTTATCACCATACCCCCTCAGCCAATTAATGCCATAACTTACAACCTATCCTTTGGACTCCCATCTAACCCACCACAAAGCTACCCTCCACAAATTCACCAAAATACCAATCGAGCAACGAAAAATGCACCTGGCAATCGAGGTGCAAATCAACAAAGATAACATTTTGGTCCTATCCCTATGACCTATAAGGAGCTTTACTAGACCTTGCTCTAAAATCATTTAGTGGCCCCAATCTATGTCCTAAAAAAAAGCCACCACACCCATAATGGTACAACCCTAACACCCACTATAAATACCATGTTAGAATAGCAGGCATGACATTGAAAACTGCATATCTTTCAAATGAAATGTGCAAAATCTATTTAACTCAAAAGTCTTGCAGTTTAAGATGAACCAGAGACCAAATATTGCTGCCAATCTTTTACCAAACAATACTGAGTCATCTACAAACATATTAACATTAAGAACAAATATAAAGTTAATGCAAGCATAGAGGATGTACGAATGCAATGTTCTTGATTTGGCAGGCATTAATTCAGGTCGAGTTATTCAACATAACAAAAAAATTAGAAGGCAATCTTGATAACTTCAATGATTTCCACATAGGTGTAGGCCATACCCTATAAACATGCAGGGAGTTTAGGCCCATGGTTCAAAGAATGATGAATGAAGGCCAAATAGAATTTTATCTTGAAATCATAGCTACTGCTGAATCTATCAATATGATAAGAGATGAAACCATGTATTCATCTTATGAAAGAAACTAACCCCTCATTCTTTATAGCAAGTTGAGTCTCAAGGCCAATTTTTCAATACCTACACCAAAGTTAGTTGTGGAGGTACCTAAACGATTCCCGTATAAGAGCAATAAAGCTATCCCATAGAAATATGAGAATCAGGTAGTGATGATCAGAGAACTAACTCCCTTAACTGCTACAACAAAATTGTCAGAAGTTAGTCACCTAACCTGTAGTGGAAAGTGTTATGCTCCACTTGCTTAAAAAAAAGAAGGTTGATGCATCTCCAAGCACTAGTACCACTCAAGCCTAAGCAAAGAATTTTGAGCCCAAGAAAGTTAAGTAGTAAGTGAAAGAGAGGCAATGAAGTTTCTCAAGTTCATCAAGCATGGTGAATACTACATTATGGACCACTAAAGCAAGCAACATACAAAGATTTCTGTGCTATCGCTGCTTCTTAATTTAGAGGTTCATCGAAATGCATTACTAAAGGTGCTAAACAAAGCATATGTGCCACCGGACATCACCGTGGACAAATTGGATTAGCTAGTGAACAACATCATGGTTGATAATTATATCTCTTTCACTAATGATGAGAACCCACTCGGAGGCAGGGGTAATTATAAAGCTTTGCATATCACTGCCTATTACAAAGGACACATTTTGCCTCAAGTACTCATAGACAATGGGTCAAACCTTAATGTCATGCCTATAACTATATTAAGCAAACTCCCTATCGATCAGTCTAACATCAAAAGTAGCCATACCATAGTTTGAGCTTTTGATGGAACAAGTCGCAGAGTAATTGGAAATATCACAATCCAACTCTAGATAGGCCCATGTACATATAAAGTGGACTTTCAGGTTATAGATATTAATCCTTCTCACAACTACCTATTAGGAAGGTCACGGATACACTATGCCAGAGCTATCCCATCCTCCCTCTATTAGAAGCTTAAATTTGTGATAGATGACAAAATAGTCACCATTGGAGTTAAAGAAGAAATGATTGCCACTGCTTTCACTGAGGATATCTACATAGAGCCTAATGAAGATGCACCATCTTTCCAATCTTTCAAGTTCGTTAATGCAATATTTATGGGAGAATGATTGCCAATAGTTAAAGCCCATTTGTTAAGGAGTATCTACTCAAGTTTAAAAATGACTATTGGCAAAGGTTCTCGTGTTGGAAAAGGGCTTGGCAAAAATTTGCAAGGGATGGCCTAAGCCCTATAGGTTACCACTTAAGCTAATAAAAGAGGCTTAGGATTCAAGGCCAATTTGCACTCAAGAAAGTAGCAAGAAAAAAAGATCTATATCCAGGAGATGACACGATCATTAGGTTGAAAGGGGGAATCAAAGTCGATAATATTTCTATCTGTCCATAAGATATTTCATTCAAAAGGATGAATTAATATAAGCTAACCAGAAGAGCAAAAGGTTAAAGATGTCTTAGTTATCTTAAACAGAGCACTCAAAAACCTTTATTTCCAAGATACCGAGCCACAAAATTCGTGTCCTTCCACTAAAACTTGATTTTTATGACAAAGTCATAACGGAAGCCCTTGCACTTTTCCTATCCCTTTTAAGTAACATCAAAAAATAAAAACCTACCAGCCCTCACCCAAAGGCAGATAGGTGTCCAATGTATGGGGCATTTTTTTATCAAACATTATCAATGAAATAACTTTTGCATAAATTATTCCATATTGTGTATCACTTTTCAACCTTTCTTGCTTTATTTTTATCTAAATCCCTTGGTTGTGTGTGCCTTTTGCAATGTTTATTACATTACCTATTCAAGTGTCCTGACGATAGTGATATGGATGTCTCTAATGGGTGGCTAAAGATCAATTTCAAACAGTTAATTTGCACTAGTAAAGTTGATCCTGAAGAGGATTTTGAAAAGAGCTCCGTACCACTAGACCTCTTACGATTAGTTGAGCAAGAAAAGAAACAGATCATGCCCTATAAAGACTTATGAAAGTAATAAATCTAGGTACTTAAGAGGATTAAAAGAAAGTTAAAATTAGAACCTTAATAAAGTCAACGACTAGGACCAAGTTGATAGAATTACTCCAAGAATATTGGGATGTATTCGCTTGGTCATATCAAGACATGCTAGGATTAGACACTAATATAAAGGTCCATGAGCTTCCCATCAAGCTTGGATGCAAATTAATCCAGCAAAAGTTAAGAAGGATAAAGCTAAAAATGCTTTTCAATATTAAAAAGAAAGTCAAAAAGTAGTTTGATGCAGGGTTTATTAGAATAGCCAAATATCTAGAATGGGTTGCCAATATAGTTTGACTCTCAAAGAAAGATGGCAAAGTATGAATGTGTGTTAATTATTGGGATCTGAATCGAGCTAGTCCCAAAGATAACTTTCTACTATCCTATATCGTACTTTAGTAGACAACACGGCTGAGAATTCTTTGTTCTCCTTCATGGATGGATTCTCAGGCTACAACCAAATCAAGATGGTACCCGAAGACATGGAGAAAATAACTTTCATAACCATGTGGGGGATATTTTGCTATAACGTCATGCCCTTCGAACTCAAAAATGTTGGGGTAACCTATCAATGGGCCATGGTAGCCTTGTTCCATAACATGATGCACAAAGAAATTGAGGTCTATATTGATGACATGATTGCCAAGTCAACGAAAGAGGATGAGCATGTCACAAACCTTTAAAAACTTTTTGAATGGCTATAAAAATGTCAACTCAAATTGAATCCTGCAAGTATACCTTCAGAATCACTATGGGTAAGCTTCTAATCTTTATAGTGAGCGAAAAAATGATTAAAGTTAACCTAGCCAACGTCAAATCCATTCAAGATATGCCACCACCTCAAAACCATAATGAAGTGAGAAGCTTTTTGGGGAGACTGAACCACATTGCACAATTCATATCCCAGCTCACTAACAAATGTGAGCCTATCTTTCGGCTCTTTTGCAAATAAAATCTAAAAGAGTGGAATAAGGCATGTCAAGAAGCTTTTGATAAAGTCAAACATTATCTCTCAAGCCTACCAATGTTGGTACCACCAGTGCCCGATCAACCTTTAATCCTTTACTTGGTAGTCTTCGAAAAGTTTATGGGTTGCGTATTAGGGTAGCATACAGAAATAGGAAAGAAGGAATAAGCAACCTACTACTTAAGCAAAAAGTTAACAGAATACGAGTGCAATTACTCCGTAGTTGAGAAGTTACACTGTGCTTTAGTGTGGATAGCTGAAAGACTCAGGCAGTATATGTTATATCACACCACATGTTTGATTGCAAGGCTTGATCCTATCAAGTATCTATTCAAAGCCACTGCACTATCAGGAAGCCTAGCTAGGTAAGAAGTCCTGCTTTCTGAATACGACATTGCCTATGTCAATCAAAAGGCCATCAAGGGCAATGCAATAGCTAACTTTTGGTAAGTCAAGCGATAGATGACTATGAACCCTTAAATTTTGACTTCCTAAATAAAGATCTAATGTGCATTTCTGAAGATGACGATGCCTTCAACCAAGATTAATCTTCGAAGATATATTTTGATGAAACATCAAATGCTTTAGGACATGGAATTGGGTCAATATTGATGTCACCTGACGAAAGTCATTACCCATTCATAGGAAGGCTAAATTTTAACTGTATGAATAATATCGCAAAATATAAAGCTTATGTCATGGGGCTTCAAATAGCCATTGAGAATAATGTTAAGATATTACAAGTGTTCAGTGATTCGGCCGTAGTCATCTACCAATTAAAAGCAAAATGGCAAACTCGCGATGCCAAGTTGATGTAGTATGGGAAGCGATAGTAGAGCTTAAGAAAAAATTTGATGATATTAGTTTTTGACCCTTAGCTCAAGAAGAAAACCAAAAAGCTGATGCTTTGGCTACCTTATTATCCATGTTTAAAGTCAACCAAGAGTCAACATTGCTCCTATCTATATACGCATCTACACAACTCTGATTCATTATTGTAGTGTAAAAAAAAGAATGATGGCCTATCGTGGTACTATGACATCCTT
>JBBYHO010316778.1:0-29717 GCA_038382025.1 Adansonia gregorii | reverse complement strand
AAAGCATCAACCATAACATTGTCCTCCCCTTGTTTGTATTGAATGATGTAAACAAATATCTCAGTGAACTTTACCCATTTTGCATGGTGATGATTTAGTTTAACTTGATGCTTTAAGTGGTTCAATGATTCATTATCAGAGTGGATGACAAATTCCTTAGGCCAAAGGTAATGCTGCCACATCTCTAGAGCCTTCACCAATGCATACAACTCCTTGTCATATGTTAAGTAGTTTAAAATGGTCCACTAAGTTTCCCACTAAAAAAAGCTATTTTCTTGCATCAAAACAGCATCAATACCTATCCATGAAGCATCATATTCAATCTTAAAAGTTTTATTAAAATTAGGCAATTGGAATAAAGAGACAGAACATAATTTATCTTTCAACAATTAAAGGTTCTTTCTTGTTCCTCTCCTTATTTAAAGTTCACATTCTTTTTAATCATTTCCATTAAGGGTGAAGCAATGGTGCTAAAGTCCCTCACAAAATGAGGATAATAGCTAGCCAACTTATGGAAACTCCTTACTTTAGTCACAGATTTGGGTGCTAGCCACTCCTTTATTGACTTTATCTTCTTTAAATCAACTTTGATGCCTTTTGCACTCACAATAAATTTGAGAAAAACAAATTTTTCCATGCAAAAGAAAGCATTTTTTAAATTAGCATACAATTTTTCCTTCCAAAGAACATCAAGCACACATTTCAAATGATTCATATGTTCATCTAAACTCTTGTTGTACATTAGAATGTGATCAAAATATACAACAATGAATCTGGCAATGAGTGCACACAAAATATGATTCATCAATCTCATAAATGTACTAGGTGTATCTGTAAGACAAAATGCCATAAATAACCACTCATATAACCATGTTTAGTCTTATAGGTAGTTTTTCACTCAATACCCTATTTTATTCTAATCTGATGGTCTTCACTTTTTAAATAAATATTAGAAAATATGTGAAAACCATACAACTCATCTAGTCTATCATCTAATCTTGGGACTGGCTGATGATACACAATGATTTTATTGGCAACCTTACAATCCATGCGCATCCTCTAAGTTTCATCTTTCTTTGAAACTAATAACAAAGGCACAAACACACAAACTCGTGCTTTCTCTCACGTGCCTTTTTACCAATAGCTCTTTAACTTGCCTTTAAGGTTTTTTCATCTCTTCAAGATTGTTCTTATATGCTGAACGATTGGAAATTGCTGCAACAAGGATGAAATCAATTTGATGTTTAATTCCTCTAATTGGTGGTAATCTTTTTGGAACTTCTTTTGAGAAGACATCTTTATATTCTTGTAATAAAGAAACAACAACACTAGACAAAAAAAGGTTAATATCATTAGTGATCAAATAAGCCTGATTGTACATAAGTATAATTAATGGCTTTTAAGCATAAAAAGCACTTTTGCACTCCCTTTCTTTTGCATATAAGCTTTTATTTTTCATTATTGCTATTAGGTTCTCTTCTTGCTCACTTACTATAACTTGTTTTTCTAATACTTTCGTTTTATTTTTGCTATTATTTTTCTTGTTTTTCTCACCACTCACACTTTTTTTTCTCATTACACATGATCTTACTTTGGTTCCCTCTCTATTGATATGATACACCTTTTTAGGTGTTATTGGAATAAGGGTTACACGTGGACCATCCTTATGAAGTGAGTACTTATTCTTGAAACCATCATGGATAACACGCCTATCATATTGCCATGGCCTTACTAACAATATTGACTTGCATGCATAGGTACAACATCACTTAACACCTTATCAAAATATTTTTCAATTAAAAACAAAACAATCATTTGTTCATTCACCTTCTTCCCTACATGTTCAGCCATTCTAGCTTATATGGCTAAAGATGTCTCATGCATTGCAATCTTAACTTCTCTAATAAGGTAGTACTAGTTACATTGGTTTATCTACCTCCATCAATGATCAAAGTACATACCTTATTATTGGCATGACAACAAGTATGGAATATGTTCTCAAATTCTTCCTTATCTTCATCCTTCTTCAATTAAAGATTCAAAACATGCCTAACATAGCTCTTATGTTAGGGCATTGAGAAGTGATATGACATGTTCCTAAACATCTAAAACACTTAGTATCATGATATCTATTAGATTGGGAAAAGCTGATATTTTTTTATCGTTGATCACTTTACCTTTAATTATATCTTTGTCTTCCTTAAACTTAGCATCAACTTTGTTCTCTTTAGTTTTACTCTAATTCAATTTCCAAGAAAAAAATGGAATGTGAATTTAAAGTAAACTTGTGCACCCTTTGAACTTAAGTTGCCTTTCCACCTTTATAGCCATATGCACTATGTCTTTAAGCTCTACATAATGATGCAACTTAATCACATTGGTTATCTCTCGATTGAAGCCACTCAAGAAACATACCATGGTTGTCTTTTGGTCTTCCTCCATATTAGCTCTAATCATGGTAATTTCCATCTCTTTTTAGTAGTTCTCTACACTTTTGGAACCTTGAGTAAGGTTTTAAAGCTACTAATGCAAATCTCGGTAATAATGGCTTAGCATAAAATATTTCCTTATTATAGCTTTCATCTCAGCCCATGTTTTAATAGGTCTTTCCAAATTTCTATGGTGACTAAGAATAACTTGATCCCACCAAACAATTGCATAATTTATGAATTCAATTGCATCAAGTTTCACCTTCTTTCCTTCCAAATAATGGCAGCACTTAAACATCAACTTGACTTTTTGTTCCCACTCTAGATACAAGTCGAGATCATTTTTACCTTAAAATAGGGGAATCTTCATTTTAGTGCTACTAATATTTTAGCCATATCATCATCATTCCTATGTTCCTTTCTAGGCCAATGGTTTAGCCTAGCTCTTCTTTGTGTAAATCTTAGAGCATTCATGTAATCTACTTTAATTTCATCCTTCTCTTTATCCACTAACTTATCTTCTTCCAAAGGTTGGATATTTGGTCTGTTCCTCTTCTTTTCATTTAGTTGCTCTCTTCTTATCCTCGTAATTACAGCTTTTTGTCTATCCATTCTATCTTGAAGACTTTTAAAGACAAGTTGCATTCTTTCAAATTATTGTTGCACGGCCTAAAGAATGAAGGCAAGTTTGAGTTGTGTTTCTTGCTTCTCACAACTACTACTATCCTGTTTGGATGCTTTTATGCCTTTTCCTACCAAATTCATACTTATAATAATAGAAATTGGTTAAGACCTCACAAAAATCACTCCCTTATGTGTTTATCCTCAATATAGGTCTTGCACTTATGTTTTCACTCAATTTGGCTTTTGTTTTACTCAAATGATCTCACTTTCTCATGCCTTTTACCAGTGTAGAATTTTTTTTGGTTCTTTTGAGAGACTCACAATGAAGCAATCAACAGTTGAATCAAATTGTAGCAATTCAAACTAATGGCAACTCTTAAATTTGCATATGAACTAAACGAAAATAAAGAAAGGCCAATAAAAGAAAGAAAGACGTTTGACAACAGAAAATTGGCTAGCAAAATTAAAGTAATGAACAAAAGATAAAGGCTAACTTAATTTATGCATATGACCTAAACACCCAATGGAAAGAAATAAAAGAGCAAACAAAACAATTAATGTTGTCTAAATTATGGTGATTGGGTGTAGCAATGACTAAAACTACAAATACTAAAAATTAAGAAAATGCTAGTTAATGAATTAATTAATTGGAAAAAGTTAAATAAGAAACTACCAAGATATCAAAAAAGGAAAGAACAGAATCTGGCCAACCTAAAAGGGAAAATTAGATTACACTCTTCAAATTTTCAGAACATAAATTACCTATTTATTGATGCCTCCAACCTTTTTTTCATCACCTTTTTTTACATCTTTTTTTCTCTTTTTTTAAATGGTTAGCTAATGATCAACACCAAATTAAGAGGCTAATCAAGATAGGAACAACTTGATAAAAGAAATAACAAATAGATAAACTTGATTTGAACCAAAGGTTGAAGGCTAAATGATGCGAAAATGCCAAGAATAATGTCTTAAAGCCCCTAAATAATAATTTGAATATAAGAATAGAAAACCAAAAAAAATAAGAAACAACATAGGATGCTTAACCAAACAATTTGAAAATAAAACAAAACCCAAAAATACCAAGGGAATTAGAAACTTGACCCAATAGTTGCATTAATTGCAAACCAAGAAAATCAAAAGTTAAATGCTGCAAGATTAGACTAACCTTGATAAGTTCTGATGGAGTCCAAAGAAGAACTCAAAGGAATTTGCCTCACTAAGAAAATTGCTTGTATTAATCATATAAAGAAAAATTGAAAACCAATGTTATAATTGCAACAAACTATTTATAGCTAAAAGATAAAACCTTAAGACATCCTAACAAATGAAACTTGCTCAAGCCTTCAGATGGCTAAGTAAAATGTCAAAACAAAGCCCCAAGCACAATAACTACTGTCCTAAAACATGGGCCCTTGATATAGATACTTAAAACAATTAAAATAACATGTGACAGACATGTGCCACTTATTAAAAAGGTCTAGCCCATAAGTAAACAAAAGCTAAGCCTAAATATCAACATTTAGCCTAATCACTAAATAACATGCTAATAAGCCTAAAGCAAGTTAACTAAGTAGGCATATTGAAGCCCACTTCCTCTCTGAATTCCATGTCCACGCCATTTCCATTTTTAGCTTCTTGTATGAATAGATTTTTGATTAGTCCTTGCACATCTTTTTATAATTGTTTAGCTCGAGCTTTTGTAAAAGGGCTGTTTGACACTTAAAAGACCTTTGCAACATTATCTGCGTTGTCTTTTGGAACATCCACTATGTTGTTTTGCACTAGCTAGATCACGTAAAAAATGGTGGAAGGAAAAACATTTCTTGCTAAACTAAAGCATTAATATGATGTATCCAAATGAGAAGTTCATGATTATAGTGCTTAATCATGAAAGGAATGAAGATTATTATGAGAATTAAAGTTTGTCTCATTTAATAGATGAACTTTAATTAAAAAGCAAATGGAGAAAAAAAAGCTTTTCTTGCCAAACCAAAGCATCAATATCATGTATCCCAATGAGAATAAAGTGATTGTAATAAGTAATCACAAAAAGAATGGAGATCGTTACAAGAATCCTAGTTTGTTCTATTTGATGGCTAAACTTTAATTGTAAGGAAAATAGAGAGGAGAAAAGCTTTGCTTGCAAAACCAAAGTATCAACATCGTGTATGCTAATGAAAAGAAAATGATTATAATGCCGAATCATAAATGGAACAAAGATTATTATAAGAATCCAAGTTTCTCTAAATTAACAAATAAATTTTGATTCTAAGCAAAATGATGGAAAGAAAAGCTTTTCTTGCCAAACCAAAGCATTAATATCATGAATCCCAATGAGGAGATCATGATTATAGTGCCTAATCTTGAAAAGAATAGAGATTCTTATAAAAATCTAAGTTTGTCTCATTCGATGGACAAACTTAGATTCTATAAAAAATGGTTAGAAGTAAAGCTTTCCTTGCCAATCCCAAGCATCAATATCTTGAATCCCAATTAGAAGAATGTGATTATAGTGCCTAATCACAAAAAGAATAGACATTATTATGAGAATCCAAGTTTGTCTCCTTTGATGGATAAACTTTAATTCTAAGGAAAATGATTGAAGGAAAAGCTTTTCTTACCTAACCAAAAAATTAATATCGTTCATCCCAAAGAGGAGAATATGATTATAGTGCCCAATAAAAAAATAGATATTATTATGAGAATTCAAGTTTGTCTCATTTGACAAATGTATTTTGATTCTAAGGAAAATGGCAAAAAGAAAAGCTTTTCTTGCCAAACTAAAGTAATCTTCATAAGAAGAATGTGATTATGGTGCCTAATCACATAAAAAAAAGAGATACTTATGACAATTCAAGTTTGTCTCATTTAAGAAACGAACTTTGATTCTTAGGAAAATAGAGGAAAAAAAGCTTTTCTTGCTAAGCCAAGGCATCAATATCAAGAGCAGAAAATGATTATAGTGCTCAATCATAAATAGAATGGAGATTATTTTGGGAATCCATGTTTATCTTGTTTTGATAGATGAACTTTGATTATAAGGAAAATCACCAAAAAAAAGCTTTTCTTGCCAACCCAAAGCATCAATATCATGCATGACACTGAGAAGATCGTGATTATAGATGCCTTATCATGAGAAGAATGGAGATTATTACGAGCATCTAAGTTTGTCTAATTTGACATATCAACTTTGATTCTAAGAAAAATGGTGAAAACAAAAGCTTTTTTTTGCCATAACAAAACATGAATATTATATATCCCAATAAAGGGAAAGTGATTATGTGCTTAATCACAAAAGGAGTGGAGATTATTGTAAGAATCCTTATTTGTCTTTGCTAACAAATAAACTTTGATTCTAAGGAAAATGGTGAAGGAAAAAGCTTTTCTTGCCAAACCAAAGCAATAATATCAAGTATCCCAAAGAGGAGAAATCGATTATAGTGTCTAATTATCAAAAGAATAGAGATTTTTACGAGAATCCAAGTTTGGCACATTTGATGGGTGAACTTTGATTCTAAGGAAAATGGTGAAAAAGAGCTTTTCTTGCCAAACCAAGGCATCAATATCGTGTATCCTAATAAGAGGAAGATGATAATTATGCCCAATCACAAAAAAAATGGACATTCCAATAAGAATCTAAGTTTATCTCATTTGACAGATGAACTTTGATTTTAAGGAAAACGGTGGTTAGAAAAGCTATCTTGCCAAATCAAAGCAACAAAATCATGTATCCTAGTGACAAGAAAATGATTATAGTGCCTAACCACAAAAGTAATGAACATTATAATAAGAATTTTAGCTTGTCTTGTTTGATGAACGAATGTTGATTCTATGAAAAATAGTGGGAAGACAAGCTTTTCTTACCAAATCAAAGCATCAATATCATGTATCCCAATGAGAAGATCATGATCATAGTGCCTAATAACAAAAACAATGGAGATTATTATAAAAATCTAAGTTTGTATCATTTGAAGGATGAACTTTGAATTAAAAAATGGTGGGAAAAAACATTTTTTGCCAAACCAAAGTATCAATATTATGCATCCCAATGAGAAAATTATGATTATTATTTTTAATCACAAAAGTCATGGAGATTATTACAAGAATCCTAGTTTGTCTTATTTGATAGACAAGCTTTGATTTTGAAAAAATGGTGGAAAGACAAGCTTTACCTGCCAAACCAAAGCATTAATATCGTTTATCCCGAGGAGAAGATCATGATTATAGTGCTTAATAAAAAAAATATTATGTCTTGTTTGAGGGATGAAGTTTATCTCTAAAAAATTAGTGGCAAGAAAAGCTTTTCTTACTAACAAAAGCATCTATATTCTGTATTCCAATAGGGAGAATATGATTATTATGTCCAATCACAACAATAATGGACATTCTTATAAGAATCCAAGTTTTTCTCATTTGACGGATGAAATTTGATTCGAAGGTAAATGGTGGAAAGAAAAACTTTTCTTGCCAAATCAAAGCATCAATATTGTTTATCCCAGTAAAGAGAAAGAGATTATAATGCCTAATCACAAAAAGAATGGAGATTATTACGAGAACCATAGTTTTTTTCATTTGATGAACGAACTTTGATTTTATGGAAAACGATGTTAAGACAAGCTTTTCCTTCCAAATGAAAGCATTAACATCACTTATCCCAATAAAAAGTTTATGATCACGAAAAAAAATGAAGATTATTATAAGAATCCAATTTGTCTCATTTGAGAGATGAACTTTGATTTTTAAAAACATGGTTAGAAGAAAAGCTTTTCTTACCATAAAAAAAAGCATCCATATGGTGTATCTTAATAAGCGAAATGTGATTATAATGCCCAATCACAAAAGGAATGGAGATTTTTATAAGAATTAAACTTTATCTCATTTGGTAGATGAATTTTGTTTCCAAGGAAACTGGTGGAAAGAAAAGTTTTTCTTGCCAAATCAAAGCATCAGTAACATGCATGCCAATGAAAAGATGAGCTTAATCATGAAAAGAGTAAAAATTGTTATAAGAATCTAAGTTTGTCTTATTTGATGGATGAACATTGATTCTAAGAAAACTGCTGGGAGAAAAAGCTTTTCTTGCCATACCAAAGCATCAATATCGTGTATCCCAATAAGAAGAATGTGATTATAGTGTCCAATAACAAAAAGATTGAAGACTCTTATAGGATTCCAAGTTTATCCACTGATGGACATATGTTGATTTTAAGTAAAATGCTAGAGGGAAAATTTTTTCTTGCCAAACCGAAGCATTAACTTTTCTCAATGAGAAAAACATGTTTATGGTGCCCAATCAAGAAAAAATAGAGATTATTATGAAAATCCAAATTTGGCTTATTTGGCGAGCAAACTGTAATTCTATGAAAAATCATGGAAGGAAAAGCTTTTGTTGTCATACCAAAGCATTAATATTATGTATCCTAATTAGAAGATCATGATCATTATGCCTAATCATGAAAAGAATAGAGATTATTACAAGAATCCATGTTTATCTCATTTGGTAGAAAAATTTTGATTCTAAGAATAGTGGAGAGAAAAGCTTTTCTTGCCAAACCAAAGAATCAATATCATGTATCCTAATTAGGAGAATGTGATTACAGAGCCCAATCAACATAATAATGGAGATTGTTATGAGAATGCAAGTTTGTCTCATATGATGGACGAATGTTAATTCTAAGTAAAATGCTAGAAAAAAATTTTTTATTGCCAAATCGAAGCATTAACAATGTTTATCCCAATGTGAAAAAAATGTTTATGGTGCCCAATTAAGAAAAAAAAGGTATGCTATTATGAAAATCCAAATTTGGCTCAAGTTTGATTCTATGGAAAATTATGGAAATAAAGCTTTCATTGTCATTCCAAAGTATCAATATTATGTATCCCTATTAGAAGATATTGGTTATAATGCCTAATTATGACAGGAATGGAGATTATTACTAGAATCCAAGTTTATCTTATTTGATGGATGAACAACTTTGATTCTAAGAAAAATGGTAGAAAGAAAAGCTTTTCTTACTATGCCAAAGAATCAATATTGTGTATCTCAATAAAGAGAATGTGATTATTGTGCCTAATCACGAAAGGAATGGAGATTATTATGAGAATCCAAGTTTGTTTCATTTTAGATGCAAAATTTAATTCTAAGAAAAATGGTAGAAAGAAAAGCTTTTCTTGCCAAACCAAAGCATCAATATCATGTATTGCAATTAGTGAAATGTGATTATAATGCCTAAACATAAAAACATTAGAGATTATTATGAGAAGCCAAGTTTGTCTCATTGGACAAACAAACTTTGATTCTATAGAAAATGTTGGAAAGAAAAAACTTTTCTTGCCAAATCAAAACATTAATATTGTGTATCCTAAAGAGAAGATTGTGATTATAGTGCCTAATCACATAAAGAATGGAGATTATTTTAAAAATCCAAGTTTGTCTTATTTGATGAACGAACTTGGATTCTAAGAAAAATGGTTGGAAGAAAAGCTTTTCTTGCCAAACCAAAGCATCAATATCGTGAATCCTAATAAGGAGAATGTGATTATAGTGCCCAATCACAAAAAAAATAGAGATTATTATAAGAATCCAAGTTTTTTTATTTGAGGGATGAACTTTGATTCAAAAGAAAAAGGTGGAAGGAAAAGCTTTTCTTGCCAAACCATGGCATGAATATAATTTATCCTCATTAGAAGACCATGATTATATTGCTTAATCATGAAAAGAATAGAGATAATTATGAGAATCCAAGTTTGTCTCATTTAAACGGATGAACTTTGATTCTAGGGAAAATAGTGGAAGAAAAAGCCTGCCAAATGAAAGCATCAATATCTTGTATCCCAATGAGGAAAAAGTGATTATAGTGCCTAATTATAAAAAGAGTGATGATTATTACAGGAATCTTAATTTGTTTCATTTGATAGATGAACTTTGATTCTAACAAAATGCTAGAATGAAAAGCCTTTTTTGGTAAACTAAAGTAAGAATATTGTGTATCCTAATGAGGAAAAAGTGATTATAGTTCTTAATCATGAAAGGAACGGAGATTATTATGAGAATCCATGCTTGTCTTATTTTCAGATAAACTTTTATTCTAAGAAAATTGGTAGAAAGAAAAGCTTTACCTGTCAAACAATAGCATCAACATCATGCATCACAATACAAAAAAAGTGATTATAGTTCATGTATTACAATGAGGAAGAAGTGATTATAGTTCTTAATAACAAAGGAATAAAGATTATTATGAGAAATGCCACTTGTCTCATATGTCGAAAGAACTTCGATTCTAAAGAATTTGGTGGGAAGAAAAGCTTCACCTGCCAAACAATAGCATCAACATCGTGCATCACAATGCAAAGAAATTAATTATAATGCCTAATCATTAAAAGAATAGAGATTACTATGAAAATCTTAATTTGCCTAATTCAATAGATGAACTTTGATTTTAAGGAAAATTGTAGAAAAAAAAACTTTTCTTGGCAAACGAAAGCATCAATATTGTGTATCCCAATGAGAAGAAAGTAATTATAGAGCCTAATCACAAAATGAATGGAGATTATTACGGAAACCCAAATTTGTCTTATTTAGCAGAGAAACTTTGATTCTAAGGAGAATGGTGGAAAAAAACATTTCTTGCCAAACCAAAAGATCAATAACATGAATACCAATGCGAAGGTCATGATAATAGTGTCTAACCTTGACAAATGGAGATTGTTGTAAAAATCCATGTTTGCCTCATTTGATGGATCAACTTTGATTCTAAGAAAAATGGTAGAAAAAAAGATTTTATTCCAAAAAGAAACCATTAATATCATGTATCCCATTGAGGGCAATGTAATTATAGTGTCCAATCATAAAAAGAAATGATATTCTAATGAGAATCCAAGTTTGCCTCATTTAATGGCTAAACTTTGATAAAATGATAGAAAAAAAAGCTTTTGTTGTCATACTAAAGCATCAATATTATGTATCCTAATTAGAAGATCATGATTATGTGGCAAATCATGAACAAATGGAGATTATTATGAGAATCTAAGCTTTTCCCATTTGACAAATAAACTTTGATTTTAAGGAAAATGGCAAAAAGAAAAGCTTTTCTTGTCAAACAAAAGCATCAAAATCATTGTATCTCAACAAAGAGAAAGTGATTGTAGTGCCTAATCACAAAAAGAATGGAGATTATTACTAGAATCTTATTTTGTCTTATTTGATAGATGAACTTAGATTGTAAGAAAAAACTTGGGAAAAAACTTTTTTTCCAAACCAATGCATTAATATCATTTACCCTAATAAGGAAAGCATGATTATAGTTCCTAGTCATAAAAATAATAGAGATTATTACAAGAATCCAAGTTTGTCTCATTTGATAGTTGAACTTTAATTTTAAGGAAAATTATGGAAAAAGGCTTTTCTTGCCAAACTAAAGCAAAAATATCATGTAGCCCAATGAAGAAATTGTGATTATAATGCCTAATCATGAAAGGAATAAAGATTCTTATAAGAATCCAAGTTTACCTCATTTGATGATTGAATTTTAATTTTAAGGAAAATGAAGGAAGAAAAAGATTTCTTACATAAAAAAATTATTATTGTCCATCCAAAGGAAGAGAATATGATTATAATGCCTAATCAAAAAAAGAACAGAGATTATTATGAGAATCCTAGTTTGTCTCTTTTGACAAATGAACTTTGATTCCAAAGAAAATAGTGAAAAGCGAAAGCATTTCTTGCCAAACCAAAGCATCAATATCATGTACCCAATAAGAAGATCATAAGTATAATGCCTAATCAGGACTTAAATACAAATTATTATAAGAATCCAAGTTTGTTATATTTGAGGGATGAACTTTGATTTAAAAAAAATGGTAGAAAGAAAAGCTTTTCTTGCTAAACAAAAGCATCAATATAGTGCATCCTAATGAGGAGAATATGATTGTACTACCCAATAACAAAATAATAGAGATTTTTACGAGAATTAAACTTTGTCTTGTTTGGCAGATGAACTTTGATTATAAGGAAAATGGTGGAAAGAAAAGCTTTTCTTGCCAAAATAAAGCATCTGTATCATATATGCCAATGAGAACATTGGCCTAATCATGAAAAAAATAGACATTATTATGAGAACCCAAGTTTGTCCCATTTGACAAATGAACTTTGATTCTAAGAAAATTGGTAGGAAGAAGAGCTTTTCTTACTATACCAAAGCATCAATTTCGTGTATCCCAATAAGAAAAATATGATTATAGTGCACAATCGCAAAAAAAATGGAGACTCTAATGAGATTCTAAGTTTGTCTCATTTGATGGACAAATGTTGATTCTAAGTAAAATGTTTGAGAGAAAATTTTTTCTTGCCAAACTAAAGCATGGACAATGCTTATCCCAATAAGAATTCAACTTTATCTTGTTTGGTAGATGAACTTTGGTTATAAGGAAAATGGTGAAAAAAAAAGCTTTTCTTGCCAAATCAAAGCACTAGTATCATATATGCCAATGAAAACATCAACCTAATCATGAAAAGAATATAAATTCTTATAAGAATCCAAGTTTGTCTCATTTGACTGATAAACTTTAATTTCAAGGTAAATGATGGAAAGAAAAGCTTTTCTTGCCTAACCAAAGCATTATTATTGTGCATCCAAAAGGGAGGAATGTGATTATAGTGCCCAATCAAAAAAGAATGGAGATTATTATGGGGATCCCTATTTGTTTCTTTTGACGAATGAACTTTGATTCTAAAAAAATGGTGGAAAGTGAAAGCATATCTTGTCAAACGAAAGCATCAATATCATGTACCCCAATAAAAAGATGTGAGTATATTGCCTAATCATGTAACAAATGCAAATTATTATAAGAATCCAAGTTTGTCTTATTTGACAAATGAACTTTGATTATGAGAAAATTGGTTAGAGCAAAAGCTTTTCTAACTAAACCAAAGCATCAATATCATGTATCCCAATGAGAAAAATGTGATTATAGTACATAATCATAAAAAAAAAGATATTTAGAAGAATCTCAGCTTGTCTAATTTAACAGATGAACTTTGATTCTAAGAAAAATGGTGGAAAGAAAGAAAAAACTTCATTTTGTGATAAAAAGAGTCCTGTTGGTCAACCAGGTATCCCCTTGACACCTATAACATAGTGTCATTTAGGTGAGTCTTGGTGTCCTCCAATGGCTCAAAGGTTTATCAAAGTGAAGTCTTGAGACTTCATAGACTGTGAGAGCAATGCCTTTTCTCAGGGAGCGATAACGAGAAGAATTATTTTGAAAAAAGATAAGTTGCAAGAAAAATAACAAGAGGAAGCTCAACCAAGTTCGAAGATTACATAATCTTTTTTCTACCTAGCTAAAGCATCAATATCATGAATCCTAAAGAGGAAAATGTGATTATAGCACACAAGCACAAAAAAATAGAGATACTTATGGGAATCCATGTTTATATTATTTGATAAATGAATTTTGATTCTAAGAATAAAGGGAGAAAAAACTTTTCCTGCCAAACCAAAGCATCAGTATCTTGCATCCTAATATGGAGAAAATGATTATAGTGGCTATCACATAAAGAATGGAGATTATTACGAGAGTCTAAGTTTGTCTTATTTGACTGATAAACTTTGATTCTAAGAAAAATTATGGAATAAGAAGACTTTTTTTGTCATACCAAAGCATTAACACTATGTATCCCTATTAGAAGATCATGATTATTGTGCCTAATCAATGAAAGAATGGAGATTATTATGAAAATCCAAGTTTGTCTCATTTGACAAACAAAATTTAATTATAAAGAAAATAGTGAAAAGAAAAGCTTTTCGTACCAAACCAAAGTATCAATATCATGTATCCCAGTGAGAAGATAATGATTATAGTGCCTAATCACAAAAAGAATGGAGATTATTATGAGAATCCTAGTTTGTCTCATTTGACAGATGAACTTTGATTCTAAGGAAAATGATGGGAAGACAAGCTTCTCTTGCCATGCCAAAGCATTAATGTCATATATCCTAATAAGGAGAAAGTGATTATAGTGCCTAATCACAAAAGAAGAGCTTTTCTTGCTAGAAGATTATGACTATAATGGCTTATCATGGAAAGAATGGAGTTCTTTATAAGAATCCAAGTTTGTCTCATTCAATGAATGAACTTCGATTCTAAGAATTTTCTTGCCAAACCAAATCATTAATATCATGTATGCTAATGAAAACATCATCATTATAGTGGCTTATCATGAAAAGAATACAGATTACTTTAGGAATCAATTTTGGTCTCATTTGACAAACGAACTTTGAGTCTAAGAAAAATGTTAGGAAAAAAAGTTTTTCGTGCCAAACCAAAGCATTAATATCATGTGTCCAGTGAGGAAAATGTGATCATAGTGCCCAATCAAAAAAATGGAGATTTTCATGAGAATCCTAGTTTGTCTCATTTGATGGAAGAACTTTGATTCTAAGGAAAATGATGGAAGAAAAAGCTTTTCATGCCTTAAAACACCAATATCATGTATCTAAAGAGAAGAAAGAGATTATAATGCTTATTCATAAAAAAAATGAAAATTATTACAAGAATCTAAGTTTGTCTCTTTTAATAGATAAACTTTAATTCTAAAAAAAATAGTGGATGGAAAAGCTTTTCTTGCCAAACCAAAGCAACAATATCATGTATCCTAATAAGGAGAAAGTGATTATAGTGCCTAATCCTAAAATACATGGAGATTATTATAAGAATCCAAGTTTATCACATTTGATGAGTAAACTTTGATTTTAAGGAATATGGTGGAAAGAAGAGCTTTTCTTGCCAAAACAAAGAATCAATATTGTGTATTTAAATGAGAAGATCATGATTACAGTGCCTAATCTTGAAAAGAATGCAAATTTTTATGAGAATCCAAGTTTATCTTATTTAATGGATGAACTTTGACTTTATGGAAAATAAAGGAAAGAAAAGCTCTCCTTGCCTAACCAAATCATCAATATCTTATACCCAAAGAAAAGAATGTGATTATGGTGCCTAATCACAAAAAGAATAGAGATTCTTATGAGAATCTATGTTTGTCTCATTTGAGGGACACACTTTAATTCTAACCAAAATGATGGGAAAAAAAAGCTTTTCTTGCCGTACCAAAGCATCAATATCATGTATGCCAATAATAATATCATGATTATAGTGCCTAATTATGAAATGAATAGAGACTATTACAAGAATCTAAGGTAGCCTTTTTTGACAGATGACCTTTTATTCTAAGAAAAATGGTGAGAAAACAAGCTTATCTTGCCAAACCAAAGCATCTATATCATGTATCCCAAAGAGAAGAAAGTGATTATAATGCCTAATCACAAAAGAATGGAAATCATTATGAGAATCCAAGTTTGTCTCTTTTGATAAATGAACTTTGATTCTAAGGAATATATGGATGGAAAAGCTTTTTTTACCAAACCAAAGCAACAATATCATGTATCCCAATTAGGAGAAAGTGATTATAGTGCCTAATCCCAAAATGAAAGGAGATTAATATAAGAATCCAAGTGTGTCTCATTTGTTAAGTAAACTTTCATTTTATGGAATATGGTGGAAAGAAGAGCTTTTCTTGCCAAAACAAAGCACGAATATCGTGTATTCAAATGAGAAAAATCATGATTATAGTACTAATCTTGGAAAGAATAAAGATTATTATAAAAGTCCAAGTTTATCTCATTTGACAGATGAATTTTGATTCTGAGAAAAATGGTTGGAAGAAAAGCTTTTCATGCCAAACCAAGGCATCAATATCATGATCCTAAGGAGGAAAATGTGATTGTAGTGCCTAATCATAAAAAAAATTAAGATTCTTATGGGAATCCAAGTTTATATCATGGAAAAAAGAGGAATATAATGGAAACAAGAGGTTTCCTTGCCAAAACAAAGCATCAATATCGTGTATTCAAATAAAGAGATCATGATTATAGTCTAAATCTTGATAATAATGTAGATTATTATAAGAATCCAAGTTTGTCTCATTTGACAAATGAACTTTGATTCTGAGAAAAATGGTTGGGAGAAAAGTTTTTCATGCCAAACAAAGGCATTAATATTGTGATCCTAATAAGGAGAATGTGATTATAGTACCTAGTCACAAAAAGAAATTAAGGTTTTTATAAGAATCCAAGTTTGTCTCATTTAGCAGGTAAACTTTGATTCTGAGGAAAATAGAGGAATGAAGAGCCTTCCTTACGCGACCAAAGCATCAATATCACTTATCCTAAAGAAGAGAACGTTATTATGGTGCCCAATCACAGAAAGAACGGAGATTCTTATGAGAATCCAAGTTTGTCTTATTTGATGGATGAACTTTGATTCTAACCAACATGATAGGAGGAAAAGCTTTTTTTGCCAGACCAAATCATCAATATCATGTATGCCCATGAGTATATCATGATTATAGTGCCTAATTATGATAAGAATGGAGATTTTTATGAGAGTCGACGTTTGCCTCATTTGACAAATGGACATTAATTCGAAGGAAAATGATTAAAAAAAGCTTTTTTTACCTAAAAAAAGCTTTTTTTACCAAACAAAAGCATCAGTATTGTGGACCTTAATGGGGGAAAAAGTGATTTTAGTTGCTAATCATAGAAAATAAGGATTATTACAAGAAGCCAAATTTATTTTAGTTAACAAACAAACATTGATTGTAAAAAAACTGATAAAGGAAAATGCTTTTCTTACAAAACCAAAGCAATAGTGTTGTGTATCCAAATAGGGTGAAGGTGATTATATTGCCTAATCATAAAGGGAATGGAGATTGCTACGAGAATCAAAGTTTGCCTCACTTAGTGGAGGAACCTGATTCTAAGGAAAATAATGGAAAAAAACCTTTTTAAGCTAAACAAAAGCATTAATATCATGAACCCTAATAGAAAGATCGTGATTATAGTGCCTAATCGATAAAAGAATGGAGATTGTTCTAAGAATCCATGTTTATCTCATTTGGCAGATAAATTTTGATTCTAAAAAAATGGTGGGAGCAAAAGCTTT
Source organism: Adansonia gregorii (assembly GCA_038382025.1). Classification (NCBI taxonomy): domain Eukaryota; kingdom Viridiplantae; phylum Streptophyta; class Magnoliopsida; order Malvales; family Malvaceae; genus Adansonia; species Adansonia gregorii. The sequence goes on along the minus strand of JBBYHO010316778.1, from coordinate 12,660 downwards.
TCTTATGAAACCAAAGCATCAATATTTCATAGCCTAATGAGGAGAATGTGATTATTGTGCCCAATCACAAAAAGAATAGATATTTTTATGAGAATCCAAGTTTGTCTTAATTTAGGGATGAACTATGATTCTAAGGAAAATGAGGGAAAGAAAAGTTTTTGTTGTCATACCAAAGCATCAATATTATGCATCCCAACAAGAAGATCATGATTATAGTGCCAAGTCATGAAAAAGTTGGTGATTATAACAAGAATTCAAGTTTATTTCATTTGATAGATGAATATTGATTCTAAAGAAAATGGTAGAAAAAAAAGCATTTATTGCCAAACCAAAACATAAAGATCGTGTATCCCAATGAGGAAAAGGTGATTATAATGCCTAATCATAGAAAGAATAAAGATTATTATGAGAATCTAAGTTTGTCTTATTTGACGGATGAAATTTGATTCTAAGGAAAATGGTGGAAAGAAAAACTTCTATTGTCATACCAATACATCAATACTATGTATCTCAGTTAGAAAATTGTGATTCTTGTGCCTAATCATTAAAAGAATAGAAATTATTACAAGAATTTAAGTTCGTCTTATTAAATAGATGAATTCTCATTCTAAAGAAAATGGTGGAGGGGATATCTTTCTTAAAGCATCAATATTGTGCATGCCAGTGAGGAGAAAGTGGTTATAATGCCTAATCACAAAAAAAATAAGATTATTCTAAGAATCCTAGTTTTTCTTATGACGGATGAACATTGATTCTAAGGAAAATGGTTAAGGGAATAGCTTTTCTTGCAAAACCATAGCAACAATATCGTGTATCCAAATAAGGTGACGGTGAAGGTGATTATACTACTTAATTAGAAAAAAGAATGAAGATTATTACAAGAATCCAATTTTGTTTCATTTAATGGATGAACTTTGATTTTAAGGAAAATGGTGGAGAAAAGAGCTTATCATGCCAAACCAAAGCATCGATATCATGTATTCAATGAGAACATTATGATTATAGTGCCTAATCTTGAAAAGAATGCAGATTACTATGAGAATCCAAGTTTGTCACATTTGACAAATGAACTTTGATTTTCAAAAAAATTGTCGGAAGAAAAGGTTTTCATGCCAATCCAAAGCATTAATATCCCAATGTGGAGAATGTAATTATAGTGCCTAATCACAAAAAAAAATTAAGATTATTATGAGAACCCAAGTTTGTCTCATTTAATAGACAAAATTTGATTCCAAGGAAAATGGAGGAAAGAAAAGTTTTCCTTGCCCATCCAAAGCATCAATGTCATGTATCCCAAAGAGGAAAATGTGGTTATGGTGCCCAATCACAAAATGAATAAAGATTTTTATGAAAATCAAAGTTTACCATATTTGATAGACAAACTTTTATTCTAAGCAAAATGATGGAATGAAAAGCTTTCTTGCCAAACCAAAGCATCAATATCATATATGCCAATGAGAAGATCATGGTTATAGTGCCTGATCAGGTAAGGAATGGAGATTATTATGAGAATCCAAGTTTGTTTCATTTCACGGATGAACTTTGATTTTAAGGAAAATGCTATGAAGAAAAGCTTTTCTTGTCAAACAAAAGCATCAATATTGTGTTTTTGAGTGAGGAGAAAGTGATTATAGTGCCAAAAAAAACCAAACCGTAAATATCATATATCCTAATAAGGAAAAAGTGATTATAGTGCCTAATCATAGAAAGAATGGATTTTGTTATTAGAAACCAAGTTTCTCTTATTTGATGAGTGAACTATGATTTTTAAGAAAATGGTAGAAAAAAGAGCCTTTTGGCCAAGCAAAGCACCGATATAATCTATACTAATGAGAACATTATGATTATAGTGCCTTATCACAAAAAGAATATAGATTATTCTAGGAGACAATGTTTGACTCATTTGTCAAAAAAACTTTGATTATAAGAAAAATTATGGGAAGAAAAGGTTTTTGTTCCAAACCAAAGCATCAACATTGTGTATCCACTGAGAAGAATGTGATCATAATGCCCCATCACAAAAAGAATGGAGATTGTTTAAAGAATTCAACTTTGTCTCATTTGACGGCTAAACTTTGACTTTAAGGAAAATAATGGAAAAAAAAGCTTTTCATGTATCCCAAATTGGAGAAAGTTATTATAATGCCTAATTACAAAAAGAATGGAGATTATTACAAGAATCCAAGTTTGTCTCTTTTAAGAGATGAACTTTTATTCTAAGGAAAATAGTGGATGGAAAAGCATTTCTTGCCAAACCAAAGGAACAATATCATGTATCCCAATGAGGAGAAAGTCATTATAGTGCCTAGTCCCATAATGAATGGACATTATTATAAGAATCCAAGTTTGTCTCGTTTGATGAGTGAACTTTGATTTTAAGGAATATAGTGAAAAAAAAGCTTTTCTTGCCAAAACAAAGCATCAATATCGTGTATTCAAATAAGGAGATCACAATTATAGTCCTAATCTTGAAAAGAATACAGATTATTATAAGAATCCAAGTTTGTCTCATTTGACAAATGGATTTTAATTTTAAGAAAAATGGTTGGAAGAAAAGTTTTTCATGCCAAACCAAGGCATCAATATCATGATCCCAATGAAAAGAATGTGATTGTAGTGCCAAGTCATAAAAAGAAATTAAGGTTCTTATAAGAATTCATGTTTGTCTCATTTAGCAGACATAGAGGAAAGAAAAGCTTTCCTTGTGCAGCCAAAGCATCAATCGCACGTATTATGAAGAGGAGAATGTGATTATGGTGCCCAATCACAAAAAGAATAAAGATTCTTGTGAGAATCCAAGTTTGTCTCATTTGATGAACAAACTTTGATTTAACCAACATGATGGGAAGAAAAGCTTTTCTTGCCAGACCAAATTATTAATATCATGGATGCCCATGAGAAGATCATGATTATAGTGCCTAATCATGATAAGAATGGATATTTTTATGAGAATCTAAGTTTGCCTCATTTGACAAATGGATTTTGATTCAAAGGAAATGGTTGAAAGAAAAGCTTTTTCTGCCAAACAAAAGCATTCGTATTATGGATCCCAATGAGGAGAAAGTGATTTGCTAATCACAAAAGGAATGAAGATTATTATGAGAATCTAGTTTTGTCTTTTTTGACAGATAAACTTTGATTCTATGAAAAATGAATGATGGAAAAGCATTTCTTGCCAAACCAAAGCAACAATATCATGTATCCTAGTGAAGAGAAAGTGATTAAGTACATAACCCTAAAATGAATGAAGATTATTATAAGCATCCAAGCTTGTCTCATTTGATGAGTGAACTTTAATTCTAAGAAATATGGTGGAAAGAAGAGCGTTCCTTGCCAAAAAATCAATATCATGTATTCAAATAAGGAGATCATAATTATAGTGTAAATCTTGAAAAGAATGTAAATTATTATAAGAATCCAAGTTTGTCTCATTTGATAGATGAGCTTTGATTTTGAGAAAAATGGTTGGAAAAAAGCTTTTCATGGTAAACCAAAGCATCAATGTCATGTATCCCAATAAGAAGAATGTGATTATAGTGCCTAATCATAAAAAAAAATAAGGATCTTCTAAGAATCCAAGTTTATCTCATTTAATGGACAAACTTTGATTTTAAGGAAATAGAGGAAAAAAGAGCTTTCCTTATACAGTCAAAGTGTCAATATCATGTATCCCAATGAGTAGAATGTGATTATGTTGCCAAATCACAAAAAAAAATAATGATTCTTATAAAAATCCAAGTTTATGTCATGTGACAGATTAACTTTGATTCTAACCAAAATAATGGGCAGAAAAGCTTTTCATGCCAGAACAAAGCATCAATGCCATGTATGCCAATGAGAAAATCATGATTATAGTGCCTAATCACAAAAAAAATGAGATTATTATCATGTATTCAATGAGAACATTGTGATTATAGTGCCTAATCTTGAAAGGAATGCAGATTATTATGAGAACCAAGTTTATCTCATTTGACAGTATAAGAGGAAAAGCTTTTCATGATGCCAAGCCAAAGCATTAATATCGTGTAACACAATATGGAGAATGTAATAATAGTGCCTAATCACAAGAAGAACTTGAGATTCTTATGAGAATCCAAGTTTGTCTCATTTAATAAACAAAATTTGATTTTAAGAAAAATGGAGAAAAGAAAAGCTTTCCTTGCCCATCCAAAGCATCAATATCATGTATCCTAAAGAGAAGAATGTGATTATAATGCCTAATCACAAAATGAATGGAGATTTTTATGAGAATCCAAGTTTTCCTTATTTAATGGATGAACTTTGCTTCTAAGCAAAATGATGGAAAGAAAAGCTTTTCTTCCAAACCAAAGCATCAATATCATATATGCCAATGAGAAGATCATGATTTTAGTGCCCAATCATTAAAAGAATAGAGATTATTATGAGAATCTAAGTTTGTCTCATTTGACGGATGAACTTTGATTTGAGGGAAAATGCTATAAAGAAAAGCTTTTCTTGCCAAACAAAAGCATCAATATTGTGTTTCTGAGTGAGGAGAAAGTGGTTATAGTACTAGGGAAAACCAAAGCATAAATATCATGTATCCCAATGATGAAAAAGTGATTATAGTATCTAATCACAAAAAGAATGGATTTTGTTATCAGAATCCAAGTTTCTCATATTTGATGAGCAAACTATGATTTTAAAGAAAATGGTAAGAAAAGAGCCTTTTAGCCCAGCAAAGCACCGATATCATGTATACCAATGAGAACATTATGATTATAGTGCCGTATCACAAAAAGAATATAGATTATTCTAGAAGACAATGTTTCTCTCATTTGTCAAAAAAAACTTTGATTCTAAGAAAAATGGTGGGAAGAAAAGGTTTTTGTTCCAAACCAAAGCATCAATATCATGTATCCAATGAGAAAAATGTAATCATAGTGCCTAATCAAAAAAAGAATGGAGATGCTTTTGAGAATTCAACTTTGTTTTATTTGACAGCTGAACTTTGATTCTAAGGAAAACAATAGAAAAAAAAGCTTTTCTTGCCCCAAAGCACCAATATCGTGTATCCCAAATAGGAAAAGTGATTATAATGCCTAATCACAAAAAGAATGAAGATTATTATAAGAATCCAAGTTTATTTCTTTTGATAGATAAACTTTTATTCTAATGAAAATGGTGGATGGAAAAGCATTTCTTGCTAAACCAAAGCAACAATATCATGTATCCTAATGAGGAGAAAGTCATTATAGTGCCTAATCTTAAAATGAATGGACATTATTATAAGAATCCAAGTTTATCTTATTTAATGAGTGAATTTTGATTTTAAGGAATAAAATGGAAAAAAGAGTTTTCCTTTCCAAAACAAAGCATCAATATCATGTATTCAAATAAAGAGATTGTGATTATTATCCTAATCTTGAAAAGAATACAGATTGTTATGAGAGTCCAAGTTTATCTCATTTGATAAATGAACTTTGATTCTGAGAAAAATGGTTGGAAGAAAACTTTTTCACATGGAACCAAGGCATCAATATCATGATCCCAATGAGGAGAATGTGATTGTAGTGCCTAGTCACAAAAAGAAATTAATGTCCTTATAAGAATCCAAGTTTGTCTCATTTAGCAGGCAAACTTTGATTCTAAGGAAAAATGAGGAAAAAATTGCTTTCCTTGACCAGCCAAAGCTTCAATATTACGTATCCTAAAGAGGAGAATGTTTATGGTGCCCAATCACAAAAAGAATGGAGATTCTTATGAGAATCCAAGTTTGTCTCATTTGATAGATAAACTTTGATTCTAACTAACGTGATGGGAAGAAAAGCTTTTCTTGCCAGACCAAATCATCAATATCATGTATGCCCATGAGAAGGTCATGATTATAATGCCTAATCATGATAAGAATAGAGATTTTTATAAGAATCTAAGTTTGCCTCATTTAAGAAATGGTCTTTGATTCGAAAGAAAATGGTTAAAAGAAAAGCTTTTTTTTGCTAAACAAAAGCATCAGTATGGTGGATCCTAATGAGGAGAAAGTGATTTAAGTTGCTAATCACAAAAAGAATGAAGATTATTATGCGAATCTAGGTTTATCTTTTCTGACAGATGAACTTTGATTCTATGAAAAATAAAGGATGGAGAAGCATTTCTTGCCAAACCAAAGCAACAATATCATGTATCCTAATGAGGAGAAAGTGATTATAGTGCATAATCGCAAAATGGATGAAGATTATTATGAGAATCCAAGTTTATCTTATTTGACGAGTAAACTTTGATTTTAAGAAATATGGTGTAAAAAAATGTTCCTTGCCAAAAGATAAATATCATTTATTCAAATGAGGAGATCATAATTATAGTGCAAATCTTGAAAAGAATGCAAATTATTATGAGAATCCAAGTTTGTTTTATTTGACAAATAAACTTTGATTTTAAGAGAAATGGTGAAAGGAATAGCTTTCCTTGCAAAACCAATGCTACAATATTATTTATCCAAATAACGTAAAGATGAAATTGATTATGCTGCCTAATTAGAAAAAAGAATGGAGATTATCCAAGTTTGTCTTATTTGATGGACGAACTTTTATTCTAAGGAAAAAATGGAAAGAAGAGCTTTTCATGCCAAACCAAAGCATTGATATCATGTATGCCAATGAGAAGATTGTGATTACAGTGCCTAATCATAAAAAGAATGCAAATTATTATAAAAATCCAAGTTTATCTTATTTGATAGATAAACTTTGATTTTGAGAAAAATGGCGGGAAGAAAAGTTTTTTGTGCTAAGCTAAAGAATCAATATTGTGAATCCCAACAAGAAGAATGTGATTATAGTGCCTAATCACAAAAGGAAATTGAGATTCTCATGAGAATCTAAGTTTATCTTATTTAACAAACAAACTTTGATTTTAAGGGTAATGGAGGAAAGAAAAGCTTGTCTTGCCCAACCAAAGCATCAATATCATGTATCTTAAAGAAATGAATGTGATTATGGTGCCCAATCACAAAATGAATGGAAAAATTCTTATGAGAATCCAAGTTTGTCTTATTTGTCAGACGAACTTTGATTCTAAGCAAAATGATGGAAAGAAAAGCTTTTCTTGCCAAATGAAAGCATTAATATCATCTATGCCAATGAGAAGATCATGATTATAATAGCTAATCATGAAAAGAACGGAGATTATTATGAGATTCCAAGTTTGTCTCATTTGACGGATAAACTTTGATTCAAAGGAAACTACTGCAAAGAAAAGCTTTTCTTGCCAAAAAAAGCATCAATATCATGCATCACAAAGATGAGAAAGTGATTATAGTGCCTAATCACAAAAAGAATAGGGATTATTACAAGAATCCAAGTTTGTCTCATTTGATAGATGAACTTTGGTTCAAAGGAAAATTGTGAAGGGAAAAGCTTCTCTTGGAAAACCAAAGCAAAAATATTATGTATCCAAATGAGGTGAAGGTGATTATATTGACTAATCACAAAAACAATGAAGATTATTATGGGAATCCAAGTTTGTGTGATTTCATGGACAAACTTTGATTCTAAAGAAAATGATGGAAAGAAAAACTTTTCATACCAAACCAAAGCATTAGTATCATGCACCCTAATGAGAAGATCATGATTATAGTGTCTAATCAAGAAGGAGATTGTTGTAAAAATCCAAGTTTGTTTCATTTGACAGATGAACTTTGATTCTAAAAAAAAGGTTAGAGCGAAAGCCTTTCTTGCAAAACCAATACATCAATATTGTGTATCCTAATAAGGAAAATGTGATTATTATGTGCCATCACAAAAAGAATGAACATTCTTATAGGAATCCATGTTGATTTTTATGCTTATTTTATTTGACGGGTAAACCTTGATTATATGAAAAATAGTGGAAAGAAAAGTTTTTGTTGTCATACCAAAGCATCAATATTAGGTATCCCAACTAAAAAATCATGATTATAGTGTCTACTCATGAAAAGATTGGCGATTATAATAAGAATCCAAGTTTGCTTTATTTGATGGATGAACATTGATTCTATTGAAAACGGTAGAAAAAAAGCTTTTTTTGCTAAACCAAAGCATAAATATTGTGCATCCCAATGAGGGAAAACTGATTGTAGTGCTTAAACACAAAAAAATGGAGATTATTATGAGAATCCAAGTTTGTCTCATTTTATGGATGAATTTTGATTCTAAGGAAAATGATGGAAAGAAAACCTTTTGTTGTTATACTAATACATCAATACTATGTATCCTAATTAGAGATTATGATTATTGTGCCTAATCATTAAAAAAATGGAGATTATTACAAGAATCCAAGTTTGCCTCATTTGATCAATAACTTTTATTCTAAGGAAAATGGTGGAAAGAAAAGCTTTTCTTGCCATGCCAAAGCATCAAAATCATGTGTCCCAATAAGGAGAAAATTGTTATAGTGCCTAATCACAAAAAGAATTAAGATTATTATGAGAATCCTAGTTTGTCCATTTGATGGATGAACTTTGATTCTAAGAAAAGTAATGGGAAGGCAAGCTTTTTTTGCCAAGCCAAAAAAACAAAAAGGGTGGAGATTATTTAGAGAATCGATGTTTGTCTTATTTGACGGATAAACTTTAATTTTACAAAAAATGGTGCAAAGAAGAGCTTTTCTTGCCAAACCAAAGCATTAATATCATGTATCCCAATGATAAGAAAATGATTATAGCGCCCAATCACAAAAAATTTTGAGATTATTACAAGAATCTTAGTTGGACTCATTTGATGAATGAACTTTTATTCCAAGTAAAACGATGGGAAAATATGCTTTTCTTGCCAAACCAAAGCATAAATATCATTTATCCCAATAAAGTGAAAGTGATTATAGTGCCTTATCACAAAAAAAAAATATTATTATGATAATCCAAGTTTGTCTTATTTAATGGATGAACTTTGATTCTAATAAAAATGGTGAAGAAAAATTTTTCTTGCCAAACTAGAGCGTCAACATCTTGAACTCCAACGAGGAAAATGTAATTATAGTGCTCAATCCAAGAAAAATGGAGATTGTTATTATAATCCAAGTTTATCTCATTTTACAGACAAGGTTTGATTACAAAGAAAATGTTGGACAAAAAGCTTTTCTTGCCAAACCAAGGTATAAATATCATGTATCCCAATGGGGAGAAAATAATTACAGTGCCAAATCATAGAAAGAATGAAGATTATTACAAGAATCCAAGTTTGTCTCATTTGACAAACAAACTTTGATTTTAAGGAAAAAGGTGAAAAGAAAGCTTTTGTTGTTATACCAAAGCATCAATAATATGTATCCTAATTAGACGATCATATTATTATGGCTAAAGATTAAAAGAGTGAAGATTATTACAAGAATCCAAGTTTGCCACATTTGACAGACAAAGTTTCTAAGAAAATTGTGGAAAGAAAAGCTTTTCTTGCCAAACGAAAGCACAAATATCATGTGTCCCAGTGAGGAGAAAGTGATTCTAGTGCCTAATCATAAAAAAATTGAAATTTTTAGGAGAATCCTAGTTCATCTTATTGGATGGATGAATTTTGATTCTAAAGAAAATGCTGAGAAGAAAAGCTTTTATTGCCAAACTGAAGCATAAATATTGTGTATCTTAATGAGAAAAATATGATTATAGTGCCTAGTCATAGAAAGAATGGAGATTATTAGGGGAATATAAGTTTGTCTCATTTGATAGATTACTTTGATTCTAAGGAAACTAGTGGAAGGAAAAGCTTCTATTGTCATTCCAAATCATACCAAAGCTTCAATAACTATGTATTCTAACTAGAAGATCATGATTATTGTTCCTAATCATTAAAAGAATGAAGATTACTATAAGAATCCAATTTTTCTTATTTGATAGACAAACTTTGATTCTAAGGAAAGAGGTAGAAAGAAAAGCTCTTTGTGCCAAACCAAAGCATCAATATCTTGTATCTTAGTAAGGAGAATGTGATATATCCATGCAAGGAGAATGTGATATATCCATGCGAGGAGAATGTGATTATATCACCCAACCACAAAAAGAATGGAGACTCTAATAAGAATCCAAGTTTGTCTCATTTGACAGATGAACTTTGATTTAAGGGATATGATGGAAGGAAAAGCTTTTCTTGCTAAGTCGAAGCATTAATATCATTTACCTAATCATAAGATCATGATTTAATGCCTAGTCTTGAAAAGAATAGAGATTACTAAGAGAATCTACATTTATCTTATTTGACGGATGAACTTTGATTTTGAGGAAAATGGTGAAAATAAGCTTTTCCTACTAAACTAAAGCATCAATATTATGTATTCGAATGTGAAGAATGTGATGATAATGCCCAATCAACAAAATAATAGAGATTATTATGAGAATGCAAGTTTATCTCATTTGATAGATGAACTTTGATTCTAAGCAAAATGCTGGAAAAAAAAACTTTTCTTACCAAATCGAAGCTTCAGCAATGTTTATCCCAATGAGAAAAAGATGCTTATGGTGCCTAACAAAAAAGCTAGATATTATTATAAAAATCCAAATTTGGCTCATTTGGCTGAAGAACTTTGATTCTATTAAATTATGGGAAAAAAATCTTTTATTGTCATACCAAGGCATCAATATCATGAATCCTATTAAGAATATCGTGGTTATAGAGTCTAATCACTAAAAGAATAGAGATTCTTTTAAGAATCTAAGTTTATCCTATTCCACGAATGAACTTTGATTTAAAGGAAAATGGTGGAAATAAGAGCTTTTCTTGCTAAACTGAAGCATCAAAATCAGGCATCCGAATGAGGAGAAAGTGATTATAGAGCCTAATCACAAAAGGAAGGGAGATTATTACTAGAATTCAAGTCTTTCTCATTTGGCAAACAAACATTGTTTTGAAGGAAAATGGTTCAAAGAAGAGCATTTATTATTAAACCAAAGATTAATATCACGAATCCCAATGAAAAAATAGTGATTGTGGTGTCTAATTACTAAAAGAATGGAAGTTATTTTAAAAATCCAATATTGCCTCATTTGATAGAAGAACTTTGATTTAAAGAAAAATGGTTGGAAGAACAACTTTTCTTGCCAAACCAAATCATTAATATCATGTATCCCAATAAGCAGAATGCGTGATTATAGTGCCCAATCACAAAAGAATAGAGGTTCTTATGAGTATCCAAGTTTATCTTATTTGACGGATGAACTTTGATTCTAAAGAAAATGGTGGAAGGGAAAGCATTTCTTGCCAAACTAAGCCATCAATATATTGTATGCCAATGAAGAGAATGCTATTATTGTGCCCAATAAAAAAGAATGGACATTCTCATGAGAATCCAAGTTTGTCTCATTTAACGAATGAACTTTGGTTCTAAGGAAAATGGTGGAAAAATAGGCTTTTCTTGCTAAATCAAAGCACCAATATCATTTATCTTAGTGAGGGGAAAGTAATTGTGGAGCCTAATCCAAAAAAAAAAAGAATGGAGACTATTTGAAGAATCCTAGTTTTTTTCATTTGGTGGACAAACATTGATTTTAAAGAAAATGGTGGAAAAAAGAGCATTTCTTGCCAAACCAAAGTATCAATATCGTGAATCCTGTTGAAAAAATCATGATTATAGTGTTAAATTACTAAACGAATAAAGATTATTTTAAAAATCCAAGTTTGTCTCATTTGATGGATGAACTTTGATTCTAAGAAAAATAATAGGAAGAAAAGCTTTTCATGCCAAACTAAAGCATCAATACCGTGTATCCTAATGAGGAGAATGGGATTATAATGGCTAATCACAAAAAGAATAAAGACTTTTATGAGAATCCAAGTTTGTCTCATTTGATAGATGAACTTTAATTCTAAGGAAAATGGTGGAAGAAAAAGCTTTTCTTTCCAGGCCAAAGCATCAACACCATTTACCTAATGAGAGGATCATGTATAGTGCCTAGTTATGAAAAGAATAGAGATTAGTAAGAGAATCCAAGTTTATCTCACTTGATGGATGAACTTTGATTATGAGAAAAATGATCGAAAAAAAGCATTTCTTGCCAAATCAAAGCATCAATATCATGTATTCGAATGTGAAGAATGTGATTATGTGCCCAATCAAGAAAATAATGGAGATTATTATAAGAATGCAAGTTTGTTTCATTTGATGCATGAACATTGATTCTAAGCAAAATGCTAGAAAAAAATACTTTCTTGCCAAACTAAAGCATCAACAATGTTTGTCTCAACAAGAAAACGAATATTTATGGTGCCCAATCAAAAGAATGGAGACTACTATGAAAATCAAAATTTGGCTTATTTGGTGGATGAACTTTGATTTTATGAAAAATTACAGAAAAAAATCTTTATTTGTCATATCCAGGCATCAATGTTATCTATTCTAATTAGAAGATCGTGATTATAGTGCCTAATCATGAAAAGAATAGAGATTACTACGAAATCTAATTTTTTCAAAATATTATCTTTATATTTATATTGTTTTTGTTTATTTAATTTCAATATTATGAGTCCTAATTTGAATAGGAATTCTTATGGTATCAACTTAGGGTCTACAATTTAAAAAAAAAAAAAGCTATTCTTTCTATAGAATGATTCCCATTTTAGTCGATTTCATTCAATTCAACGATTGACCAAAAGAAAACTTTTTTTAATAAATAATAAAATAAATTGCATGAACTTAGCTCAATCAAATACTGATATTGATTTTTTATTTTTTTTGCAA
>JBBYHO010316447.1:0-24833 GCA_038382025.1 Adansonia gregorii | reverse complement strand
TATAAAATATAAAATTAATATATATTATATATAATAAAATGAGTCGGACTAAACTCAAATCTTAAAAACTGAAACCAAATTCAATTTATTTTTTAATAAATTTAATTTTTTATTCATATTTATTTTTTAAATTTAATATTTTTATATAAATTTTTTAAAATATCAAATAAACTTTTAAAATAAATATATTATGAACCACATGGGCCACCAAGGCTTTCATTTTAGTTGTAGGGCATATTACTTACCTCCTAAGAAAAATACAAAAGGCATGCATTTTTGCTACTCACGAGGTCGAAACATATGATGGCCTAGCTATCTTTGCGCTTAACCGCTCGATTTTGCCGTATTATAGCGAGATTGAATTGACGACAGGCGATCGGCAAGGCGATGTGGACATAGCTATGGTCACGCGCAATCGCTCGATTTTAGAATATTCATACGAGCATCGATCGGTAAAGCCAATATACGCCTAGCTATCTTCATTCGCCGTCGCTCGATTTTAGAATATTCGAAGGAGCGTCGGTAGGTAAAACCGAGTTTGGCTATCTTCACACGCTATCGCTCGATTTTAGAATATTCATTCGAGCATCGATCGATGAAGGCAAGTACGCCTAGACATCTACATGGCAATCGCTCGATTTTGGAACTTTCGTGTTTGATTGGACACACTATCTCCCAAGCCTAAAGGTAACGTATGCGATGTATTTGATGGGAAGTTGAGCCTGTGTTCAACTGTTGGCTTTTCTTTCACGTAGATTCCACTTTATTTAATTTTTCGTTTGAGGTGTTTTCATTTTATTTTGATTTTGTCCATTTTATGAAAGAAAAAAAAAAACTTTGAATATCAATTCAGCTGGCTGGCACTGCTGACATTAATTCTTAGATCCATAATCCATACGCATTGCATTTCGATCCAAGGTCCTTTGAGGCCTTTTTGGCATCCAATGCACTAAGCCAGTTGATGCGTTTTAGTCTGAAACTAACGCTTCGTATGGATCCACGATAAGATTGATTTACATGAGATAAAAAAATAATGACTATAATAATAAAATTAATTGTTATTAGATATTATAGTAATATTAAAATTAATAAGGTACTTTATATTTGGATATAAGAGCAGTAGATACTATAAGATTATAATAAAAATAATTATTAAAAATATTAACATAAATTGATAAATTGTATTTACAAATATTTTAATAATATTTAAAATTTCAATTTATTTATTTGTTGAAATAATAAATTATATTAATGAATAAATAATTTAAAATTTTTAAAAATGAATAAATTTAAAATAACAAAATAAAAATGATTTAAAAAGTAATTTTAAAATTTGATTAAACAAGAAAATGAGTGTTAATGGAGGAATTTCACTCCCCTGCAAGGTAAACCCCCTTCAGTTCGTTCTTTTGATTCCACCGCACCGCTAAATGGAGTACAAGCGCGATTTGAATTAGCGTCCGGATTAAAAATTATAGCAGTAATGATATTAGTTATTATAATAATAAAATTAAAATTAATACTGAAATATATATTTTGATTCAAAAATAATATAGTATTGGTATGAATTATAGTAAAAAAATTATCATTAAAATATTAAATTAAAATATATATATAATAATTAAGTTGAACAATAATAAAAAAAAGATTTACATTATATTTAAATTAAAAATAAAAATAAAAGGGTAAAAAAAAAAGATTTTATTTTCTCTTACGTCACTGGACCTTCTTCCCTTCCAATTAGATTTTACGCATCCAAATGCCCGGGTGAGGGTGCAGGCCAGTGGGGCCGCAGATCCTTTTCAATCCGAAGGAGCCCTAAGGCTAAAGCCCACGGGAGTGAAGGTTTAGTGGGCAACTGAGCCTCGCGGTGAGAAAAAAACAAAATTTTCACATCTACCTTTTTTAATGTTTTTGTTGCATTAAGTTAATTTTATTTAAAAGTTTTTAAATTTTTTATTTAAAAAATTTTATTTAAATTTTTTCAAATAATCTATTTATTTAATATAATAAATTAATGTACATAATTATATAATAATAATTAATTAAAATATTTAACTAAATATATAAAATAATATAAAATTAAACTTTTAAGTATTAAATATCATTAAAAAATATAAAAAGGTAAATTTTCAATATATTTTTGGGTTAATAACTTTAATGATATATATTTTTTATTCTCACCTGTGCCTAGCATTATTTTATTATCCAAAAACATTTTGATTGTAATCTCATTGTCTCTATTATTTTTAATCTTATAATGTATCCAAATTTGATTATTACGTTGCAATTACTCAATTTCTAAAAACTTACATTGAAAGTGTTTTTATCGCTATCTTTTTTTTTTTTAAGAAAAAAATCTAATGCATTCCGTTCTACTGGGGGGGGGGAGTGAAGAAAATATTAATTTTTTTTAAAAAAGACAACATTTAAAAGGTGAGTTGATTCTATTTGTAATAATTTTTTCTTCGTTTGGAAGGGAAAAAAATAAATTGACTGAATAGAGAATACATACACTTATTATTAAATCAAATGTTCATATACATAATTGAATAAAATATAACTCACTTTATTATAATAATTTCAGATTAAACTATTTAAGAGTTGAGTTATTCGTAAAAATTTAAAACGTTTGTTATACTTATTCAAAATTGAAAAAAATATTAAATAGAAAAACATTAATTTGGGCACAAAAATAAAAGTCCCTTTAAAAAATTGGATGATACTTTGATTCAAACATTTAAGATATGATTAAGTATCTTCTTCACTTTTAATACATTTACTACAGAGTTTTTCAAATGTTTTAGGTGAAAAAAATAAACAAATAAATAAATAAATAAGAAAAGAGAGCAAATATATGATTATCAATTTATCCCGAATCTATGTAATAAATATTTTCCTGGGACGCAAAAAAAAAAAAATAGTTGTTATTTTCATAAACCATTTTGAATTTGAAATTCATTAATTAAAGTTCTTAAGATTCAGCAATTTTGTTATTTAGGGAAAATTACCACTTGTTCCTTGTAATGTAGTAACATTTTATTGATTTAATTATAATATTATCATTTATCAAACAATTGATTTAATTATAATTTTATAGTTTTTTTCTCTAATTTATTCAATAATTATTTATAAAGTAAGAAAATATATATTTGTAACAAAAATAATTTTACAAGTGATATGACTTATAAGGTTAGTAATATATTTTTAAAGATAAAAAATATAATACTGACCAAGAGAAAAAAATGTCTACACGACAAAGGTGGAAAGAACAAGATTCTACAAACGAACGACGAACCCAAGTTAGTACAAGTGGGGAGACTTCAATAAATTTTAATCCCAACTGTCAAGTGGGGATCACCACTTACGTGTGTCATAAAATTAGGTCCATAATTATAGACATTGAATATAAATATAATACGAATAATATAAAAAATATAATTTTAATATATAAATTATATTTATATTCTAAATTTTAATATATTTAATAATTTTATTTTTTATATATATTATAATTTATTATACTTACTATGTGGGTAAGAATTTTTTTTAATTTAAAATTTTAAGTTAAATGAGTAGTTTATTTATAATGTAGTTAGTGGGTTTTTTTTTCCTTATTTTTAAATGATAAGTTTCAAAAATATAAGAGTAGCTATTATAATTTTTTAAAAAAATAAATATTTTAAATTATTTTTATTATTATTTTTATTTTAAATTTTTAATTAAATTAACAACACTAACAATACTAAACTCAACCAAATTCTTTAATAAAAATATAAATAGAGACCAGGTTTTATCTTGGTTGATTTATTCCACGTTGAAAAAAAAAAATGGAGTTGCTGCGCGTTTGACAAATTGAATATTGATTTGACAGCCTACTTAATTTATTGATTGAGGTTTTGTTACTTCCACATCTATTTCTGTTACGAACAAGCAAGTTTGTCGCCCGTCTGCTCTCATGAGACGTGCTTGCTCTTCGTTCCAAAAGAGGCGCCCAAATAACCACTTTCCTCAATAAATTCTTGTACCCGCCACCTTCCCTTCCTTCCCTCTCCCCTAGTCCTCCCACTCAAACCTTCATTTCCCAACCCTCTCTCTCTTCAACATTTTCTTAGATGGTGAGCTTTAGCCACTTTCTATCTATAATTTTGTAGTTATTCCTTGTCCCTTTTTGGTTATTCCGATCGATGTAGCAAGGTTTTCGATCTTGAATACTGGAAGATTGAAAGGAAAGTGAAATTAATTTTCTACCGATAGCTATAGTTAGATTATTTTTGGTGAATTTCAAATAATCGCCCTCTCTCTAATCAGATTTTTTTTTCCTGGTGGCTCTGGAATTAATTTCGTATGATTACGTTATTTCCAAGATCTGGAATCACTAGTTGTATAATTATATTTTTGTTCTTGTACCATGCCGACGGCCAGATTTACGCAACGACGGACAGATCTTGATTTCCATGGCTAGATTTATCTGCGCCAAATATAAATATTGAGTTTTTAATATCATTTTTTTTTATTTCTATATCAAATCATATTATATTATATACAACTTATTTTCTTGTTATATTTTTTCATATTTTATCTCAATATAAAAACTTATTTCTGTTGATGCTTTAACCATTAATGTTTTTGTCAACAACTTTTTTCGTAGTGATTTGAAAGTATTAAATTTAATATATAAATTTATATTCAATTTCAAACATTTTTTTCCCTCAATTTATTTAAAAAAAATTATTTTTTTTGAGAGGATTTCCATCTACAAACTTCAATTGAAATAAAATTTTTAAGATAAATTAATACAAGAAAAGTCAAAGAAAGGACGTCAATATACTAAGTCGTTGATTTTTGTTTTTTCCAAAACAAATAGAATTCATGAATTTGAATTGAGAGATATTAAAAGACACCAAATCTGATTCAATTCAATGGAATCTTTCTTCATAATTTCTTTGCTTTATAAAACACTTGGACCCTAGGTTTAAAGTATCCTACTTTCACACAATTGAAGGTACATATTTTATAGTTATCTTACCTTACTTTAAAGACAATCACAACTTTAATCTTAAAAATATGGTACTTTTTTCATTATAGTTGTAAAACTCTAAAACATATTCAGTCCTAGATGTTTTCAATCGAAAAACTTAACCTTTTATTCCCCACTTAACGGATGTCACAGTGAAAAAGTAACATGTAACGTTGTTCTTTTCTTTCTGTATTTTGATTTTTGGTTTTATCTTATTAATACTATAATATTGATAGAATATCATTCAATAATTCATATATACTTTTTTTCTACCAACTTCGATTTTTCTGATTTAATACCTATAATATTGATTATTATAAGTAAAAAATTGATCTAACTTTTATCTAAAAAAGAATATTGTATTTCCTTTTTTTAAAACTTTTTTGTCTTTCAAGTCAAATGAGAAAAATTTTTGTAATTGTAAATTACTATATTTTATTTTTTCAAATAATAATTTCATTTAATTTGTATTTGTTGAAAAAATAGAAAAGAAAAAGTGTAAATTTACTGCCCTATATTCCATTAGATTTTTGGATTCCATTAACAAAAGAACTAAATTTTTAGAAATGAACATGTAGAAGTAAAAGTTCTAAGACTCAAGTGAAAAAGGTTAAGCTTTAGGACAAAATTTATAATTATCAGAATTATTTTATAACTGATTATATATATATATATATATTTTAATAAATTTCATTTTAAAATCCTATTCTGGACTTAAACATTATTTAATATCTATCAAGAATTTCCTTAACTAATGTCTCAAGATATCATCTTACCCAATTGTAATTATTGAGAAAATAATGATGTTTAATACATTTAAATAAGTATATTTTCAAATAAAAATCTAAACAAATAACTTTAAATTACTCAATAACAAAGCCTACACATATACTCAAACCAGTGGCTTGCCTTAAACAACCCACATTTTGAAAATATCCTTGAAAAATATTTTTTACTGTCTATTGCCGGCTATAGTACGTTGTTATTAATATCATTCCTTTTCTTTAATTGTATAGCAACATAAACCTCAACTTTTAATATTTAGAGACATTAAAGTACGCAGGCAATTCTCTTTTCCCCTTTAATTTTCTTGTTCAATCTCTAGTTTATTGGTGTTAATTACTCGATGGTCAAAATAGGTCAAATTACGATAGCTTTATAGCCAAGAATATGATTTCAGGTTCATAAATAAATAAAAGAATGCTTTCACGAGTTATAACATATTAATTAAGAGTTTGATGTTTTTGCTATTTTATTTTTAATTATTTTTAATTATTTTTATTGATTTTTATAAAAAAATAAAAATAGCAAAATCATTAATTAAATGAAGTCTAAAAATAAGCTACCAGCATTTAACCTTAAAATGGTAATTTAATCAAAAACATTAAACTTTTATATTTAGGACCCAATATGCTTATTTTTGTAACTAATTACAAATTTTGAAATTAAATACAAATAAATTAAAGGTATTCATGAATTTGAGCTTGATTGACATCGCTAAAGCTTTAATTAATTGTAATGCCTCAAGCATAAATTTAAGCTTGAAACTATTTAAAATATTATTAAAATATATTTTATATTTTAATTTATTTAAAAATTAAAATTAAGTAAAAAAGATAATTTTATTAATCAAATAATATTTTGAATTAAGTTTGGACTTAGGCAATTCGGGTCCAAAGAACACTTCGTGTTGAGTCAATCTGCGTGGCTGGTAGGCATACAAATTTAGTCACGTATGAGACTAAGTAATTAAGTACATGTGTAAACTGCTTAATGGACCTTGATAGTTCTACAGTGATTAATACAAATATAGATATTTTATTTCAACATCTTTCAATTTTCTTATGAAAAATTTAGCAAAATAATTTCCAAATTTCAGGGGAAGGGACATATAATACTGTTTTAATATTTTTTTTAAAATTTATTTTGTTTAAGAACTATATATAGAGGATATTAACATAAGAATTATATATCGAAGTCATTCCAGAATAAAGTTTGGGAGTTAAAAGGGAGAGAATTTCTTAAATAGTCTAAATCTAACAAAACTCAGTTCTAAAACCAACAGAAAACTAAATCCGAAATACCCCATTAGTTTTCTTCAAAAAAATTTTCAACTTTAGGATAATTTTTTTTTTTTTTAATTTTGGAGTAGTTTAGATAACTTTTCAAAATATATCCTATGTGTGGCATAAATAGTGTTACATTACAATAGGTCCGCACAAATTACATTGTAAAACAAAAATATATACAAAATTATTGTTAATACTTTTTATTACTGTACTATTTGAAATATTTTACAAAAATTTAAATATTTTTTTTAACAAAAAAAAAGTTTTAGCTAAGCTAGAATAGGTACCATATACGATTTTTTTACAATAAAAATGTAAATAAAAATTTTTGCAAATATATTCTTTATAGCATAATTAATTCCAACATAATATAAATTTTTTTGTTACGAAATATCTATATCTTATAGTGAAATAAACCTTGTTTTCCTTTTATCCAATAAATCATATTTATAAGCACAAAAACAACTCCGACATAAATCAAACAATTAGTAGACCCTCAAGTACGTGCCAACACGCTCTTACTTTGAATATAAATCAATTAAGCATGTAAACCCCAATTTCTCATATTTATATGATAGATTGAATTATCTATTCCATAGATCGATTCGATGAGTAGTGGATTTTTTTTTTTTTAATTAGTATACTCGCGTACGATAACCGTTATGGAGTTCACTAGAAGCTTGCCTTATGGAGAGTCTAACTTGCTAGCTTTTCTATTACTTCTTTATGCCAATTTTTTTTTGCTTTTCCGTGCAGGATGCATCAAATCTTCTTGAGATTATGGGAGTCAATTTGGCCAGGAAGAAAGCCGAGACAAAACGCATGTCGAGGTGGCTAATGGCAAAGGAACTTGCAGTTAAACGGAAGCAAAACGAAATGAAGAGGCTTAAGAGAGTGAACGGTCTAACCATTGCTGTGAATAGACGCATTCAAAAACTGGTCGACGAGTTTCCGGTTGCCGCTGGAGTGGAGAATAATGATGCCGAGACTGCAAAGATATGGACTGAGAAAGCTCTGAGGGAAGTTATCCAAGGAATGAATGATCTAAACCTTGATGGAAACAATAATATTATTACTGTGAACCAAGCTGAATCTTCCGGCAGCGCTGCTACTGGTGATATAAAATGAGTAAATGGCCGTGATCAGCAGGCTGATAATTTGTTAGAGATCGATACCCTCAGCAATCTTGACATAAAAGCAACAGCCTCTGCAGGGGGCAGCAAATAATAATAGTAGAATAGTGCAATTCCTAAGGTTGTAGTTTTAGCAATCTGCTGTGTTTGAGTCAAATGGTTGCTAGCTAGCTTTTGCTGTTTCTTTTGGTGATTTCGGCCGCTGTGGTTCTGACTATGCCGTATTACAGGTAATTTAATTAGTCAGAGACAGCAGTCAAAAAGTGTTATACTGTTTAATAAATACTAAGTTCATAAGTAACATTTGGCCTAATAAGCAATCGTTCATGGATAGCTTTATTGATGCAAGGATTATTGAACTACACCTGTTATAAAATATTATTTTTTTAAGCAGTGCGTAAATTGTACTCACGGTTTTATTTTTTGAGAATTGAAAAAAAAAAGTCTCAATAAGAGAATAAAGAATTTTACTTTATAAGTCACAGTTTATATCCTCAACTAATTGATGTGAGATTATTGTCTTACCCTAACAAGCTTGATAAGCATTTCCTTAAAACCGAAACTACAAATAAATGAACAATTAGAGGTAGAAGATTGAGTTTTAAATTTGGACAAAAGTTCTTTATTTCTTTAGTTCATGTCAGTTTTAATATACTTCAAATAATTAGCTTCCTCTAGAGCTTGCAATATATAAATATCAGTATGTCATCAAGAGTATCATCTAGAATATTTTAAAAATGTTACTAATAAAATTTTAATCGACAAATTAAATATGATTAGGGAAAGTTAGATATATGTTATTTGATTTTATTCAATAAGCATAATTTAGGCATGAAATTGGGCTCCATTTGCCCGTCTTCTAGGTATTGTTCTAATTAAACAAAATTGCGTTAGAGCTAAAATTTGGGCAAACTCACTTGAACTTAACACAATCTAATTCAAAATTATGGGTCAACTAATTTAAATATCCACTCGTCGAAGGCCAATCCAATACTCATTCATCTCTACAAACCTTCTAGCACTAAGCCTTTTTTTGGGGGGGGGGGTCCATTAATACAGAACCATGGACGATATGCAAAGGTGGAATTTAGGACTGATTAAAATTTTAAAACGACGAAGACCAGACTAATAGCGTAATTTTGAATGACCATATTACAATTCGAAAATTTTGATCTCGAGTTTAGGTGATTCAAATATTCATTACTCTGCACCTTAGTATTTAGTTCAATAATTAATGCATGATACATTTTCATATATGCTAGGTGGTATCATTTTAAGCCAAACTAATCTTCATTTAGATACCACATGATTTTTGTTTTTCAATTTTATCTCTTCTTTTTACTGTATAAAATACCTGGCATATATATTTTTGGGCTTAAAATAAATATACTAAAATAAGCTCATCTAAAAACAAAATAAACGTGATTTATAAGGCTTTGATGGATCTATAATCCATAGAAGGTGAAACTAATTAAGCGTGGTCTTAGATAAAAGGAAATTAAAGATACTCCCAGACAAATGACAGGAAATTACAGTTAGTTATAACTTAATTTTTTGTATTAAAATTTATAAACAAATATAATTATTAATCTTGATTTTTAAAAAAAATTTAAAACTTTTTTAATGCATTATACATTTATCTTTTAATAGTTCATTAAATAAATATATTATATATTTATTTTTTTTGATGATTAATTAAGTTCAACGTATTAATTTAAAAAACAAATTAGCTTCTTTTGTCTTTACGTTTGACTTAAAAAAAGTGACTAACTTTGTTCTGATTATTTTCTCGCTTTGCAACTTTATTGCCAAGGAAGAAAAATAGGTCTTCTTCTGTATCGTCCTTTTTTTTTTTTTTCTAAGTCATGTGAGGTCACTTTCAAGTAATGTTCATGGTTATTTCATGGCCATCTTGTTCGATCGGTCGGTTTCGTTCTTTTGCATCATCATCATTATTATTATTATTATGATGTTAATGATTTTGGTACTTTTAAAAAACAATATAATTATACTACTATTGTTGCAGAATGACCAAATGGAGATTCTTGATAATTACTTGGCCATCTACGCGTTCAATTGTTCTATTTCCATGGACTTGTACGAGCAATCGCACGATTGCACCGGTGACAAACGAGTTGACATTTATCGGCGTGCTAGCAACGGCGAAATCGCGCGACTCCTTTCTGGAACTGACAGGCAATGTTTTTTTTTTTTTAACCAATACCTTGAACATGATAATATTGAACACGCAATAAATAAGGTTTAAAAAATTAAAATATAATATTAAATATAAAATAACATAAATATTTTAATATTTATATAATATAAATTATTAATTTATTAAGATTATTATAAATATAAAAGGTAAGTTATAAAATAATAAGGAATTGCCTTTTTGCTGCGGGTGTTGATCTTGTATCAATCATTGTACTTTAACGAAGTCTCCTAGGTCTTTCCTAAATAGGCCAAATTTATTGGTCCAGATTGGTCACAGTGAAGGTTCCAATTTCTCCACTCGATAAAACAAATTATTGGTCCAGATTGCTCGATTTGGTGAAGTTTCCACTGTCTTCACTCGACAAACCAAAATTGTTGATCTAGATTGCTCGACTTTGGTGACGTTTCCGAAGTCTTCAATAGATAGACTCAAATTATTCGTCCACGTGGATTTTTATGGCGATGGGAACCTCCAAAAAAATAAGTTTTTTCAAAAATTGACGAGAAAATCAAAATTCATAGCAAATCATTTTCGAAATAACAATGACAAATCAACAAATCATTTTTGTTTAATTAAAATAAAATTAAAAAATAATATAAATATAATATCAGTATAATAATATCTTAAAATTTATATAATATTAATTATTAATTTATCAAATTGTATATAAATATAAAATAATTTAAATAAAATAATAATATTACAAAATATTGTGACAGAATATAGGTACATGAATTGCAGTACAAAAATTAAAAAAATTGAAGACGATCAATAATAATTTTTTTAAAAAATAAAAATTTAAAAAATTATTACCAATATTCATCCTTTAAAATTATATTTTTGAAAAATTTTAAAAATAATATTTATCCTAATATTATTAAATTAAGAACGACTTTCAATCCCAATACTCCTAAAATCGGATTACACACACGCGAATGTAAAGAATCTTTTGGCAAAAATGGGTATGATTGTTCACAATATTTCTAATTTGCAATTCCAAAATTTTCTCATTTGCAATTCTAAACATTTATTATTATAGATAAATTTATAAATAGGAATTTTAATTATATTAAAAGACTCTCGTTAAATAAATTTATTTGATAATATATTTAGAAATTAAAGTTTATATTACATTACTCTATCCATTTATCAAACAATATATGTAAATTTAAATTTTATACGTATCTAAGTATCATAGTATTATATATATTTATATAGAGGTAACTTTTTATTTTTAATCTTTCATTTGTGGAAAAGTTTTGGAATAGATAAATGCACTTTTCTCCTTTGCCCTTTTTTTTTCTTTCAATTTGGTTGATAGGATAATAGAATTTTTCAATAAGTTGCATCAAAGGTGTGATAAAATTGCTTAATAAAGGTTCTGTGATTTTTTTCTTGTATTTTTTTAAAGGTTTTATAGTGATTTTCTTTAACATATATTTTCATGATATTTCTTTTAGTATCCTTGGTATTATGAAAAAATTATTTTTGCATATTTAAATGTAGCAATTTCTTATTTAACATATTTAGCATGATACATTTTAGATTGTAAACATATTGAATTTTTATATAAATTTATGTGGTAATTACATTATCAATGAGCTTGCATTTTGTAAAAATTGAGACTATATCTATATCTATAAATAATAAAAAAATTAATTTTTTGGTAAAATAAAATTGATAGATAAATATACATAAATAATAAAATAATATTTTATCCGTTTAAAATTTATGAATTTATATCATTTTAAATTACTAATTTTTTTTTGTGATTTATTCTATTTTACTAATTTTATAAGTTTTTTTTAATGTTAGTATTAACTAAGAAAAATTTTGATACCTAAATTTGATACATATAAAGATTTTATGTGAATACATTAATAATATTCATGTGCAAAATAATCATGTGCAATAATGTATTGAAGATGATAAATAAATTATTACTTAGTGCATTTAAAAAATATGTTAACTAATATTAAAAACGTATTTTAAAAACGTTAGTTACTACTTGCTACAAACATTTATGTAATGATTCATTTGAAATAAAGCATCAAAGTGGCCGTAATTATAAAGCCTAAATTTGTGTTCACTGGCAAGCTCTATATCAAGGATTTAAAATTGCAGTTAAAATTATACTTTTAATCGTGTAACTTTACAGTGGTTGTAGACTTTACGTACACGATAACGTTGATTACATTTATCGCGGTCGTAAATTTAATCATAATTACCAAATATTTTATAAAATACTTGAATTATTTATTACATTTTCACTCTTTAAAAAACATTATAAAAATATTAAAACTAAATATATAATAATATTTATAATTTTTTAAAAAAATCTGTTAATGGAAGTAAATAAGAAATGTAAAAAAATTTAGTCTCCCACCCAAAACAATCCTAACCTTTAAAACTAAATTTTAGTAAAATTAAAAATTAGCATATTTTTTCGTCAAAATTCTCTTTATTCCTCCTTTTTTTTGTGGTTAATTAAAAGATTTGATATTATAAAAATTGAAAAAAGTCCAGTACAGGGCCAAAAAAAAAAAAAACATACACACACAACCGACCCACCCTGGGAATCCTATGAAAACCAAGCTTCAGATAAAAAATTGTGAAATCTGAATTTTCCCGCAACAGCAGCCCTTACTAAACTATTCCCAGCTGAGATTTCTCAACTAAAAACATTGAACATGGACGATCTATCAACACCAGCTTTGGTTAAAAATCAACTAGTTCATTATTCCTCCCAAATTTACAGTTGTCAATCCACCTATTATTGCATTTTATTACTTGTCCAGCCCCGAAACGTGCACTTGCTTTTTCATTTCCGTGTCTGCAACTTCTTTATGGAACAAAGCTCTTAGCTCTCAAACATAATTCCATCCTCATATCTCCCTCGAATGGCATCCAAACTCAATGAACCTTGCCAATATCCATCTGCCTTTCTCAAACAATGGTCAAAGTAGCTGAACAAAGGCTCATGTCTGCTCAATTTTTAGATGCCAGTTTCCTTGAAAATTGATGTCTTCTTCTGCTAGATCTACAAAGTTGCTTATTTTTTGTAATTTGTTTATTAGTTGTAGATCAAAGTTGTTTTTTTGTTTGTGGGTAATTGGGTATTAGGTTGGTTCGTATAAAAAGTTACATTAAAAGCTTAATACAGGGAAAGGAGCAAACCGCAATAGTCATGGGAAAGCAGCCATTGCGAAATGCCATCACCGCCAGAGATCTTTATACCATTTAATTGCAGTCGTTACGTATCCTTAAGTGTGTGAATCAGCTTCACACACGAAATGCGGATACAAAAGTGGGCGCTCTCGTTGAATGGCAGCTGCTATACCATTACAGGACCGTAATTTGAAACCCTGCTATTAATTAAAGTCCAAATCAACAATTATTGAACTTTCTAT
Source organism: Adansonia gregorii (assembly GCA_038382025.1). Taxonomy (NCBI): domain Eukaryota; kingdom Viridiplantae; phylum Streptophyta; class Magnoliopsida; order Malvales; family Malvaceae; genus Adansonia; species Adansonia gregorii. The sequence continues at coordinate 10,983 of JBBYHO010316447.1, read as the reverse complement.
TTCGTCTCAGATCGTTTCTCTGTTTAATTAGCTTATAAAATGAAAGCGACAAATTGTTGCTCTTAGCAGGAAAAAAAGTGTCCTTGCAAATATTATCTATTAAACTTAAAAAAAAAAACCTTAATAAATTAAAGTGTTACTCTATGATGTCTATATATATATATATACATACATATATATATATATACACATCCTTTAAATGATTGTGAACCACTATTCCCCACTTTTAGATCTCTTTCTTTCTCATTCTTCCGGGTTCTTTTTTGGTTACTCTTCCGGTGCTGCCTGGATATGTAGTGTATATATCAGATTGAGGCCCGTGGTGCATGCAATAGATGGCAACGAATATGACTGGTAACTTACCTGAGAAAGGAATGGAGTTGCTCCACCTCTGATCAGTTTTGGTAATCCATTCCGATCAATACCCAAAACCCCATTAAAACCAAATAATATATGTATGTTCTTGTTTCAGGTTCCACCCGGACTAGCTAACCCCTCTGGGTCATGAATACATGCCACGTAAGGTCTTAGGCACCAGAAGTAATAACGGTTAAGTTTAAATTGATTTTGAAAAAAATTATAGCTTGAATCAATTTTTTGTTTTGGAAAATATTTACTGTTCGAATCAATTTTTAATTTTCTACGATTTGAATTAATTTTTGATTTTTTCAATTTTTTCTCCACCTTATTAGGCACGCTATATATATATATATATACAAACTAATTTTATATATAAACTTTTAGTATTATTTATTAGAACTCAAAATGCACTATATAAATTTTAAATTGTGGTACACTTATTACGTGGATAAATGAGAAAAAAAGGTGAATAAAAAAATTTAAGTTTAAGAAAATCTGATTAATAGTAAATTTTTAAAGAAAAATACATAATTATCTTCAAATTTATATCATTAAGCTTATATTTTTTTTTGAAATTTTTAAATAATTTTACTGATAAAATTAGTATCCGATTGACTTATGATATCAACTTAATAAATCCTTTTAATATAATATAGATATACACATGCATGAAACTCATTTAAATATAAATCATCTTTTGATATTAAAAATTAAAAGACTTTCCGCACGTATCTCACAAAAGAAATAAGTTCCTGCATCATTTTTGGTATAAAAGTTCATAATATTATATATATAAATAATTTATTGAAATGTTCATGAATTAAATCGGATTAAAATCGAATCATGCAGTTCATACGAGAAAGTTGGCACTGGTGGTGTCATTGCCAGTCCAACCGGTAAGCATCAAAATTTTTTCTATTTGCTAAAAGAAATTAAAAAAAAAAAAAAGTTCTGCACTATTATGCATGAAAACCTCAATTATAGTGTGAATTTATTTTAAACAATTTAAGTGTTGCGATAAAATAAAATATCCAAACAAATAACTTGAGAAGCCTTCTAAAAGCACGCCGCGCTGTCAAAAAAGAGTTATAGTCCTGCTGCTGAATGGAATAAGTCTCGAATAGTAGTTATTCTTCGCTTCACAGCCTTACCAATAATAATTAATAAGGTTGTATTGTGATGACTATTTCATTGAACAGCCGCTGTATCAAGCACGCTTGCGCTGTTGTGCATTAGAACAAGAATAGGGGCTCTGTCGGGAGAATACGACTATTCCTCACCGTCCAAACAAACTACAGTTGTCCAACTTTTTGGCCTCCTTATTTTTAGCAGTCAACATTTACGAACTACTTATTTAGAACATCAATTATGTTTCGAAATTGTTTCTTAAATTTTTATGTAAATTTTCATCAAAATTCTCGTTACACAATTAATTAATTAATTTAGTCTCACTATTTCTATTTATTATTAGTAATTTTGCTTTTGGTGAAGCTATTTCCATATATGCAAATTTTATGACAAAAAACACTAAAAATTTTGAGTTTATATAGTCCATAATAAATGAAAATATATAACTTATAATATTCAACGAAAAACCAAAATTTAAATGTATATAATTTACAAATTTTCTATTTAATAAATTAATTAAATTTTAAAATCATAAATTTGCTATTTAGAAATCTGGTAATAATTTAAAAGCTTAAATGAATATAACTATCCATATAAAAAAATTAAAATAATAGAGTTTGTGTTTAAAAAAATTAGATTATTTTATTTTAGTTTTCTTAACGCACCTCCGCACGTTAGACTTTGGCTCCGTTTGTCTTACTAAATATGAACTTGAAATGCATGTGTAGGTGATTTAAAATACATGAAATAAAAAGAAACAATTCTCTCTATCTTTTTGTTTTGAGATTATAGATATAAACGAAAACTATTTATACCAATTTGTTGAAGCCATTTGTTTCCAAATTCTTCAGTCGAATTATTTCTTCTGTTTCACTTAAATTGTTATTTGTTGACCCTGCAAACAAAAGTAAAGGGGGATGCACTAGGTCAGTTGTTCCAAAAAAAAAAAATGTAAAAATCATGCGTCCATGTATGCTGTGATCAGCTTTTAAATTTTAATGGATTAAATACGCATTTTTTTAAAAATTTTAGATTAGTTTGCTTACGGTTTTGGATATTCAGAAGGCAAAAGAAACTCTTCGGATTAAGAAGATTGAAAGGGGGTTGGCAAACAAGATAGAGGAGAAAAAGGTCAATGACCGAGTCACTGATTGCAACCAAAAGAGATGCCTTAGAGACTGAGGGAAGCCTAAGGTTGCTGAACACGAGGCGCAATGAGCTGATGGATGAACTGAGCAGTGGAATCAACGATTTGGTGAGATTGCAAGCATTGGAGACTTTAATGATGTTGGAGCTGGGTTTCCTTTCAAACAGATATCAATAACCTCTGTCCCAGAGTCTTATAAATTTTTTTAAAAAAAAGCCACTGCTTTTCCTGAAGTAGTCGAGATTAATCGACTAGAGCTTTAATAAAATTTATATACATGGTTGATCTTCTTCTTTTATGTGATCGATCAGGAGCCTTATTTTTATTCGTAAGCCAACATATTGTCATAAACAAAGCAAGGATAACAAGAGTACGACGACAGCAGGGTGACATAGAACAAAGGGAGCCACCCAGACAGTAAAACGGGGAGTTCAGACTACAAACGGGTAAGATTGCTGCAAACAGAAAAATGAACCAAAACAGAAGAAAAAACTCCAGGAACCTATAATATCCCTTTTTTTCCCCTTCTGTAAGTAACCTATAAAAGTCTAATTTAAAAACCTAAATTTCCAAGAGCGGCTGCTTAATAATCATGACCGACATTTGTCGCAGGCAAAGACTTTAGTCTGCTGCAAACATGAAACACCCTTTGTTCCATCTTATAAGATTGTCTTTAGCTTTGTCGAAGACTTCAAACCGTGCCAGTTGGCCCAGAACACATTAAAATAGGACAATGGTCTTGGACATAAAAATCAGTCGGGTGATTCCAAAAAATCTGTCTATCCAGCTACTTCAATGACCACAACTCTAAAAGTTCTCAACAATGACTGAGATCAATGAAGTCAGAAGATCAAAACCGCCAGAAACACAGCCATATCTCACCGAAACTTGATCAAACTAAATGAAACCCTCATCGACACACCTCCAACCTGGCATTCTATCATTCAAATCAAGAATTTCATTCCAATACATCATCCTTGCACAATCTTGTCAAGGAGCAAAAACAATTCAGAGATAGATCAAGACCATGGATGTTTGGAATACATTTAATGCCATTGATGAATGTATGTCGGAATTGAACGAAGTAAGAATCACTAAGATCCATCGGTCGATAAATCATATGGCAGATTCCCTTACAATGGCCGATATTTAACAGATGAGACAACTTCATTGCTTGAAGGTTAAAAAATGGCATCTACCTGATACTATCATCCCTGTTTAGCCTTGGTCCTGTTTTCAGTACTGTGCTATGTCTTTCCCCGTAGTTTTGCTTACTGGATTGTAAAGGCCGACTTTTGTTGCGCTCTCTTTGATTAATAAAATTTCTCTGCTTAGCAAAAAACAAAAAAAAAAAATTCACCCCCTTCTCCGTTAAGCAGTAACTTGCAAGGGCTTATATTTGCAGCCATGATCCACCAAAAAAAAAAAATCAGTTCAAGTACTTGGTTTTAACTTTTCTCTACCTCGCTTGTGTTTATGTCCCAATCTCATTAACAGGTTGGTCTTGGCTTAATTAAGGTTAAGCTAACTGGGCCAACCTTAAGTAAACTTTTCAAAGCTCGAGTCGCAGTCGTTCTATTAGTTAATAATAAGAGAAATTAGCCGAAGATTTTAATTTTATTTAACTAATATTGAAAGCTTATATCAATTAAAAGCATATTCCGCTAATATGCTCTTGGTCAACAACCCCACTATATTAATACTAAGAATTTAATAGAAGTGCTCAATTATCTTTTGCCAAGTGAGATCGACATGCTTAAATTTCCAAGTAGAAAGCGATATGATTAGCAGCTGTTTAAATAGGCGACACGGTTAATGCTAGAAATGCCCAAAAATGGCATGGTTCAGGCCAGAAAAAACGCAGAATGGCATGCTTCATGCTAGAAAAAACCCAAAATGGCAGTAAATTAACCTTATGTGGTTTATGCTGCATGCTTCATGCTTGATTTTCCATAGTGTAAATTATGTTATTTCTTCCTCCTTTTGAACGAGAGTGTTAAGTCCCCTCTCTCTTTGCCATTAGGATATGCCAAAAAGAAAAAAAAAAAAAAAAGAAAAACACGAGTCTTCTTAGTATATTTCTCTCTCTGTTTTTGAATTCTTTTCTTGTCTGGTCTGGGGAAAATAAGGTTCGCTGTGGCTTGACAAATTTTGGACTTTATTATTTGCATGCTATTTCATCCTCCTTTGTGTTGGTGAATAGTGATTTTAAATTATAATCATAGATATATTTTCATTCAGATCATATTTATCACAATTGTGAATATGATATTATTATAATTAATTACAACAAATATCGATTGTGAATACTTAATGAAGTGATGGATATAATCAAAATCACTAAATCATAATAACAATAATAATAATAATATTATTATTATTATATTGTAACACTTATTTAAATATTTTGATACGAGGCTTCTCATTAGGTTTCTTTCTTTGGATAAGCCACCCTGATCAATGAATCACTGCTCTTTCTTTTTACCTTTCATTTTTTGCTGTCAGTATAATTCACGTCTTCGTTCGCTAGCTTCTTTTGGCAAGTGGGATTATTGATCACTACATTCATCAGAAAAAGTCTATGCCATCTTTGGTGTTGAATGACAGAATGAACCTTTCTAGGCAATTCCTTGCAGCTTGTTTTGAATAATTAAATCACATATCTGGCTTAGTACAAGTGACCTTTCAGAAGTATTAAATTGCAATAACATCTCTCGGAAGGTTGGGACTAAACAATAGAAATTAAATTTATTTTACATATTTTTATAATTTTTTGTATGATTAATATTTTAACAAATCGATTATTAAATTTAGTAAGTATTATCATACTTGTCGTGTACGTAAAATTTCAAATCGATCTAATATCACTACCATATTGATCGAGAATATTACATTTTTCAATATAAACTTAATGGTTGACCGTTTATTACATCAAATAAATAGTTAAATATTTTTAATTATTCTAAACTCAACATGCATAATCTTCATGAATATAAAATAAAACACGACGACTAAAGAAAATAAGTATGAATCATATAAAAGGTTATGAAAATGTTTAAAACTAATTTATTTTAGTAAGTAAATCCTTCATCATATATATATATATATATATATATATATATAAGGCCACTTGAATTTAAGAAAGAGTCTCTTGGATTTATTCATGATTTCTTTATTCTTTATCTTTAAACTAATCCTATCCGCATATGTATTTTTAAAATCTTACTTTGATTCGATAAAATTTAAATTATAGAATTAATAAAATAAATAGGATTTGGTTTTTTTATTTTATTATTATTTATTATTTAAATATATAAATATATATATATATGTAAATTTCTAGAAATACTTTATATATTTGATTTCTTGTTGCTTTTACTATCAAATCTCTTATTATGCTCTTACATACATGGTAACAGACACCCATAGGGAGGCATATTATATTACATTAAAATGGAAGCATACGGATTTATTTGGATCAATATGGGATTATTACCCCATGCTCATTTGATATTTTCTCCAAGTTTGATAATAGCGGGTAAAATGTAAATAAATTATGTAGCTTCAACATCTCTTGGTCAATGAAATTAAAAAAAAAAAAAGGTTAGCCTTTTCTTCTTTATCTAATATGGGTTTTATAATGCGGGTGGTTAACAAAATTGTAAACAAACTTTATTTTTTAAAAAATTATAATTGGAGGGTAGTTTTTTATTTTTTATAAAAAATAAACTCATTTGAGTTAAATAAGTTAACTCACTTGAGTTTAGTGAGTTGAGAGTGACACCAAACTCAATCACTCTTATTATATATAATATAGATAATTGATATATATATATATATATATATATGAGAAGGGATCTATTTATGTTAGTATAAAATTAAATTAACTTTACACTTTTTCAAAATTATGATTAATATTTTAACAACTAGATTATTAAATTGAGTAATATAATTATACTCGTTGTGCATAGAAAATCTCAATCAGATATCTTTATCATATCAATTGAAAATTTTTGTTTTTTAATATGTTTAGCAGTTGAAAGTTTTTTTCCATTAACATATAGTTAGAAGCTTTTAATATACTCAAAATTTAATGTATTAATAAAACAAAAAAATAAAATTATTAAATTAAACAAATATAAATCATATAAAAAATTAATTTAATTTTGTCATGCATAATTTGATCCCTTCTTTGTATATAATAAATTCATGTCATCGAGAGTATCAGAATATGCTGTAAATATTACGAATAAAAATTTTTCATTGACAAATAAAATTTGATTAGGAAAAGTCAAATGCATTTTATTTGATATTATGCAGTGAGCGTAATTTAGGCAATTGGGCTTTATTTTCCCTCCTAGGTGTTGATCTAAATAAAATAGTATTAGAAATTTAGAATGGAATTTTTGCAAACTTGCTTGAGCTTAGTAGAAAATATAATTCAGAATTATATATCTACTAATTTAAATATCCATTCCAAGCCTAGTCCAACACTTATTCCTCTCTAAAAACCTTTTAGGATTAAATATATTTCTTCCTTTTTTTTTTTTTTTCATAAGCACAAAACAATGGATGATTCACAAAGATGGAATTTATAGGACTGGCTAAAATGTCAAAATGATCAAGATCAAATTATTAGCATAATTTGGAATGACCTTGTGCCCAACATATCTATCGATTTTTTCTCTTATAGAAAGAAGGTTCAGGGTTTAAGTTCTGGTTCTATACATTAACTTTAATGCTTTGACTGCAACACTGAATAACTAACCAAAATTTAATTTAAAATTTGCCTTGCCAACCCAAATGTCTCAAGTAATAAAAAAAAAAAAAGGGGGGCGTCACGCATGGTAAATAACACTTCTATGCAAACACATGCATGAAGGGCCAGCTCGTTGAACAAAACCTAGTCTTCTCTATATGGCAAACAAGTCCAATCTATATTCAGTCGTCATAATGGAGTCGTTCCACGTTTTGAACCCATCAAAAGAAAATTGGATCAAGGGTGGAAGGAAATCCAAATACAGGTTGGGTTGGCATAGCCTCTTAACACCCACATGTGACACCAGCACATGAATCTTGGCCTCTAGGCCTTATTGTGAATTCAAAGGTTCACCGAACGGGGGTTATGCCAATTAGGGCGACTTAAGAGTCACTATCTCGTTTAAGTCGAAAATTTAATATCGGTTGTCCGACTAAGGTAGCCAGTCTCGCTTTCTATTAAAAACTTGATATCAACGGGTACGAAAAATAGAGGGAACCAAAGCTCCAAATCTCGTTTAAGAAAACCCAACAATTATTTTATTCCACTTCGGATGAAAATCTGTTAATCTTTCAAATCAAAGTGCATATTTCTTAAAGTTATAAATTTTGCGAATATGTGATTTATGTGTCATTTTGTTATACATGAATCTAAAAAAAAGAAATTACAAGTGAATTAACAATTTTGGATGATACGTCATTATTGATAATGATGCAAATAATTAGAACAATTAAATAATTAACAAATTAAATAACATGAAAACAAAAGCAAAATGCATCCTAAACTACGCAAGATACTATGCCCAAAAGGAAAAACTTACATAAAAAACCTTTCTGATCATACGACGTCACTTTCGACAAATGTTCATGGTAATTTCGTAGGTTACTTGTCGATCGATCGCTCCATTTCTGTAGACTTGTGTGAAAAATCGTGAGATATACCCACGGCTAACAAATTGACATTTATTATTATCATCACAATTACTATTACAATTGTTAAGTTTTTTTAAAACGTTAATTAGGAGTTTTTGTGATATAATAAAGATAGTATTTTTATATTATTAAATTTAATATTTTAGTTTTTATATTTTTAAAATTATAAGAATTAAATAAAAATTATTAATGATGTTAAAAAATATTTAAATATTAATAAAATACTAATTTATTATGTGATATAATATTTTAAATTTTATGCCAAAAAAACCTAACTTGACCTTAAACCAAAACCTATTTTTGTATAAGATTTTAAAATTTTATATCATATGATATGTTAATAATTTATCAATATTCAAATAACTTTTAATACCATTAATTATTTTTTATTTATTATAATTTTAAAAATATAAAAATTAAAATCTTTAACTTAATAATATAAAAATTAAAATATTTCATTTATTAAGATAAAGACTTCCGTTGGATATTTATTTTTTTAACAACAATACTAATAGTAATGATAATATTGGTGCAAACTGCAAAGTGACCATCCAGATGTTCCTTGTTATTGCATAACATCTTCGCAGGCAATCGCTCCATTTTGATGGACGTGATTGAGTAATCTATTGACTACCAGTGATTAATGAATAGACGGTTGTTATTGTCGTTGACGGTATCCTTTAAACAGTAACAAAACGACCACTATAAATTACCATTATTGGCTTAAATCTAGGGGGATAGTGGGAGGAATTCAGTTAGCGCAAAGATTTTGATATTTGACAAGCTAAACATTTCCTCCGTTCAATTTTAAAAATTTTAAAATTCATAAAATTGGCTAAATGTTAAAATCGATAAAAAATATTTTAAAATCAAAATAATTTAATCGACTCGAAGTTAGTTGATTGAATCAATTTTAAGATTTTTAAAAATAAAATTTATATTATTATATAAAAATAATAACATATGATATATTATACAATTTTAAATTATTATAAAATTTATTTTATGTTTATTATATAAAATTTAATCAATATAAAATTAAAAAGTGTCAATTAGTTCAATCTATTTCGATATCAATTTAAAATATCAACATTCAAGATAACAAGTCGAATAAATTATTTTTCATAATAAATTAATTTTAAAATTTAATAAATCAAATTAAATTAACTAAATTTAATGAATTAAAATGATTTAAACTTATTAATGCTCACCTCAAATATTTAGTTGGGCAGTGGACCAAGACTTTGTTTTGCTATCTGTAATTAATCCAAACAAATATTTCGAAGAAATTCACCTGTAAATTCCTCGAAAGAGTCGCACGATTTCGATAGACTTGATCATGTGGTCCCACGACAAGACTTCGAAAGCAACAATTCAATAAAATTTTCTATGATTAAAAATACAAATGAATTTCAAATTTTACTTCATTTGACTAAAAGTTTGTTTTTCAATAAGTCGAGCTTCTTGTCTTGTGATGCCTTCAATACACTTTTGCATAATTACCGCTTCTTTAGGACCGATCGATTACTACTTTTTAATGCCATTTTTATTGTTCTGCAATAAGATTGGCCCTTTCTTTGGACTTACGCAACCCCATTTACACTCGCAAAAATTAATAAACAAATAAAACAAGGAAAGAGAGATGAAGCCCTGGTGTGAATTCTGATAACTGGTGAGTTGTAAACAAACATGCTTATGAGTGTCGGTGAAATTCTCTTAAATCTTTTGTTCAGAACCAATCCAACTCAACAGTTTAAATTATTTATTAAACAAAATATTAAAAGATTATATTAAATAAATATTTATATATTTTAATAATTAATTTTAAATAAAAATTATTTTATTATATAAATAAATTTAAATTATTAAAAATAAACTTCAGGCAAAGCCCATATTTGAACAAGTCTTGTTGACAGAGGCGAGGTAAATTTCCAGGCTTTGTCTTGAGCCTGCTAGAGGAAAATAATAGGAGGCTGCCTTTTCCCAGAAATACCGCTTAACTACCTTTCAACCTTACATAAGTTCCATCCATTTGCATTTGCGTGTCTCCTATACCTCCATCTCTGCTTTCCCCCTCCATACCTCTCAGAAAATTTTTTCTGTTATTATTTGTTCTGGATTCTTTCAATTTACTTCTCACTATTGTTCTCGGAGTGAGATGGAATAACTAAGTGAGAAATAAATTGAAAGAGTTGAACATTAAAGGAAAAGGATAAAGAACCTATTCCTCCATCTCTTCTTTCCCCTCCATACCTCTAAGAAAATTTGTTCTCTGTTATTATTTGTTCTGGATTCTTTCAATTTACTTCTCCCTATTGTTCTCCAAGTGAGATGGAATAACAAAGTGAGAAATAACTTGAAAGAACTGAACATCAAAGGAAAAGGATAAAGAACCGGAGCATCTCTCTTTATTAATTTCTATGTTATAAACATCGCTTTTTGTTCCTTTTTTATCTTTACTTACAGATAACTGAAAATAGCGACGGCTAAAGCTTCCATTTCTGCGGGTGACATGGCAACCGTTGCGTTTTCTTGTCTTTTCTGTTAACATTAATATCGTTTTGTTGCTTGTTACAGGAGCCTGTCTGCGTGAAGGAAAGTTTTGAACAAAAACCAACTTTAATTTAAGGGAAAAGTTCATTTGCATTTCTATCGAC